>JAUMGZ010186304.1:0-13579 GCA_032359645.1 Pododesmus macrochisma
GTATCACTACCCTCCTCTGATCCACCTTCTCCATCATCTTCCATTTCTTCTTCATCATCATCACCCTCACTGTCATCACCTCCTCCACCACCACCACCGTCGCCACCTGAGGGGGGCATGGTTCTCGCCAGAGCTTGATAGTCCTGCTGTGGTGGTTGTTGTTGTGCATCTTGATCACCGCCATCATCACCACCAACGCCAGGCTCTGTCGAATATAAAAGTCACACAATACTTAAACAACTAATGGATGCAATATATTCAGACAATACTGTATAAAACTTAATGTGCTTGGTGTGTAGCATTTGAATCCATAGTATTACAGCAAAACATTCTTTAGCTAGCCCCAAGATGCAGATCAAACTCTAGAACTTAGTGATAGATTAAGGAACTGATTAAGAATTACATTTGTACCTCTGTAGTCTTTAAGTATACATAAATAGTAAGTCTGAGTTTCTAGCCTATTTCAAATTTATTAATTGTTTTGTATTTTGATAATTCATGCTAGTTTATATCAGAATGTCAGGTATTGTATTTTGTAATGAAGCCTAGTTGGAAAATATGTCAAGTCATATTTAATATAATGTCAAATGATTTTTCTTGTTTACTCTGTTACTCCTGTACCTGACTTTTATAGAATATATTTGTGATTGAATGTCGTGTAATATGTGTTGTCTTATGCTCTTGTAATTATATTGCAAATGGAATAAAAAAAAATATTAAAAAAAAAAATTATATACATAAATAAGACTCTTTTTGAAACAGATGCTTTCAGATGTTCTTACAGCTAAGATTAAGAATGGTCCAAAATGATTTTAAGAAATGGGTATCTAGTTTGATTTTTTCATATTAATAAAAAAATTATGCTCTGTGAGAAATCAATACATGTATATAAACATTAAGTAAAGTTTATTTTGTCATTCTCTAAAGAGAATAATTAAGGTGGAATGTAACTTACGTTCATTTGCTTGGCCACCAGCCAATGAACCAAAAGGCTGCATTAAATCTTCTTCTTGGGCAGCAGTCTCAACTTCTATTTTAAGAGAGATTGCAAGACATTAAAAGAAATTTTTTTGTAATTATATATAGGTATAAGAAATACATGCCAGTTCACCAATTTTAACTATTCATGTAAGTTTTTTGTTGATAAAGAACATACTGATTTAAGATCTGTAATAAATCTAAAAAGATACACATTTCACAGAGATTTCTAGGATATGTACATAAAGGTATTGTATAGCAAGATTAAATACTCAAAACAAGTTTTATTAACAAAAATAAGAAAGAAAAAAGAAAGTTCATTGCGAGAACGCTAGTGGCTTAGTCTGAGTAAGACTTGACTGATTCTCATATGACTATTTAACAGTTGAATAACAAAGTATTAAAGTGACACACAACAAGTTTCTAATGTACTAATAGGACATATCCAGATATACTTTACTCTTTGAGATCAAACACTAATGGGTCTTTCCTTGTGGTTACGCTAAAGGTTAACATGTATTTACATGTATTTATCTCTATCACACAACAATAATTTGTTTTAAGAACCAGAACAAAAGCACGACAAATAACATAACAAAACACAGTTAATAAAATGCAATTAAAACATAAATTATGTACAAAGATTAATAAAGCAATTAATTTACGTTGAGCACTAGTTGGTCTTGAAGCTTCCTTTGACATTGGACGGCCACTAGCAGGCCTTGCAGCAGAAGTTGGTCTGCTGCCAGCAGGGGAGGCACGCTGTCCATCTACTGGTGATTTGCTCGCAGACTGTGGTCTAGAGGCAGTTGGTGAGGGTTGAGCCACGGCAGATGCTGGACGGTCTTCAGGAACTGCTCCATGTTCACTTCCTGCTGGTGATGCTGGTTTGGATCCAGGCTTAGCAGATGTTGGTCTTGACCCAGCTGGGGAAGCTTGTTTGGAACCTGGTTTAGCCGATGTTGGTCTAGAGCCAGCCGGGGAAGCTGGTTTTGATCCAGGCTTGGCAGACGTTGGTCTAGAGCCAGCAGGAGTTGTTGGTTTAGAAGATGGTTTAGCAGATGTCGGTCTAGAGCCAGCAGGAGTTGTTGGTTTAGCAGATGTCGGTCTAGAGCCAGCTTTAGATCCTGAGATTAGCAGTAGCATAATTAGTTGCTGTTTATGTTAGATTGTTATAAAAAAATAAACAGTTCAAGAATTGTATGCAATTACATATCAAGCCTTTTTTTACTTTGACAACCATAAGTATCAAACTTAGGCAAAGACATTTCTTTAGAGATGTTCATCTTGTTAATGACCATATCAAAGTCTAAAAATGGTAGCTTCTAAATGCAATTCAAATCTTTGAAAATACTTTGTTCTGTTTAATGGTCACATAAACTTCTTAAACCATTCTCAACATGAAAGAAGAGTTCACTAAAACTACTTGCAAGATGTAAGACCTAACAAAAATTCTAAAATTATGAAATTGTGTTCCAAATGATTGGAAGGTCTAGCACAAATAAAGTGTACATGTATAATACAGGGGAGCATTGCTTTAGACAAAACCTAACAAAAAGAAGAATTATTATGGGAGAGGGACACCTGGTTTGTTTCTTTTAACTTCAGAATTTAAAGAATTATCTTTCACAACACAAACATAAGAACTTTCACACATTTAGTATATTAAACTTTGAATCACCACAGAAGACTTCATAAAGAAAAGCTTTGTAAAAGCTCACACACTATGAATGTTATCAACAGCTTCATCTAAGACTAATCATAATATTGTAAGTGTCACCAGCATCATTTTATATCCTTTGAAATATATCTTTGGTGGCTCGGTAAATTGTTTAGTCATATCTGTAACGACTCGGTCATCTGTTTAACAATTCATTTAAATCTCATTTCTTCTAACTAAGCAATTTCTTTGTCAGTACAATTTGATGAAGGATTTTTGTTTTATTTTTATAAAAGCGATGTGCTCTTTTATATTTAAATCTTACTTTTGTCATAATCAAAGAAAACTTTGATTAACAATAACAATGTCAATGAAACACTCAAACAAAATTCACACAACTGAAAGTTAGTGACCAAGACAAAAACAGAAAGACAATATACCTGGTCTAGCAGAAGTTGGTCTTGAACCAGCCTTGCTTGAGGATGGTCTGGCTGGTTCTGCTGGTTCTGGTTGTTCCATTTCTCCAGAATCAAACTAAAAAGAAACATAATATACAACAATCATATAAGATCATAGGCTAGCTTATTATAAACTTATACATCCCTTGAATTTTAATTTTAAACTTTTTTTTATATGTAAATCTCCTTTTAACTAATAAGTAAGTTGAAGAAATCTTTTTTAAATATGTTTGACATAAACATATTGTTAAGTTAAACCTCATTATGTGGTTATTACCTCTTGTAGTGCTTTAACTGTTGCTCCTGTTACAACATCTTCAACTTTTGGTTTAGGGTCCGCTGAGGGCGGTCTGAAAAAGTAAGGTTTGTCAATTACGTACAAGTAATTAAAAGAAGTGCTTAATACCAGCATGCTTACACAATCAATTTCGTTTAAATATTAGTTATTACTTGACAAAAAGAAAAAGACTTTAAGATTTGTTTGAAACAGATATTTTTAAAGACATTACAATAATTTGGAAAAAAATTATCAAGAAAGAAAGATTTATAGTAGTCACTGCCAGTCTTTAGTCACGTCAGCTTGTGCTCTTGATTGTGTTACGGTGCATATAAGCGCTTCAGCCGTCTTGGGAGTTGCTGCATGTTCATTGATGTTGTCTATTGAACTGTCTCTTGTTGTTTATTCAAAAAACTAATTGGGCTATAAATGGCTGAAGATAGATGAAATAATCTTGTCTGATTACAGTAAGCGCATACTGGTATATTAATAGGTGTTGGTTGTGACTGTGAAGAAATAAGGTCAGCAATCTTGTTGTTTACATTCTGGCATGTATCGACATGGGATACATTTTCTCTATATCAAATGTATACAGTAAAAGTAGACAGAAAAAATTGGTTTTTCTTTCTTGCTTGTCAACTGATATATAGGTTGTTTTCTTTTTTATTCAACTATTAATGAAACTTCAGATGCCTGTGGATCTCGGCCTTATAATCTCAGTAGTACATGCAGGTTTTTTGTTTTAATAAACCGTTTCAGGCATCTGAGTAATGTTGAGAGAAAACGAAAAAAATTGTAGTTTTTCTTTTTAGCGATAATTCATTTATATAACCGCGTGAAAAACATGGTATTTTAACATTCCACTGGCAAAAAATGAGGCATTGAGGAGCTTTTGTGCTGGAATGTTGATGTTCAAAACTGGAAATCTTGTCTTGATTGAAGGTGATAAGGGTCGGCATTCACTAGAAAGACACACGAAAAGACTGTCGTCGTAGAGCGATGTTTCTGTACTTTGTAAATTTAAGCATATCCATATTAATTGCAAACGATAACACAAAATATTATCACCTTTCTTCTTGGTCGGCCATACTGTTGTGTTGCTAGGCAGGAAATAATATTACAATGCATGCTAGTTATTTCTTTCGATGTCTACCGGATATTTACCATATCATAAAGACTAAATATTTCCCGAACTGTTTCCGAAAGCGAAATCGTTAAACCAATCCAATCAATCGTTACAAATCGAAGTTAATATATTAAACAAAAACATGGAAGGTGATTTGTTTATGTTTATCAGCTGTTTATTCGTGAGTATGTTTTTTTGGAGTGCGTAAACATGGTTCATACGTTACATAAAACAATGTTACCTTTAATCTTAGTTGGTTTTTCATGTGACGTATACTGCAGTAGATGTTTATAGAATAGAACATGTTGATGAACCCATATTTATTGATCAAATATAAGAGCCCTTGGGGCATTACTGTATTTGGCATTGTTGTAAGCTTCTGCTTTTAGAGATGTATCTTGTTCTTTAATATAATTGATACTTTTCCTATTCCGGTTGCGCATAATTGATAGTTAATTAATGTTCATATAGTTAACAACTATAAAAGTTCTTGTGGTTGCGTTGATAGAACATGATAAAGTCAGGTTTTTTTAAAACTATATACATACTATTTATTTAAAGTTGCAAAAGACTGATTTACTTGTAACACAAGGGACTGAATTTGGATGGATGGTTCTTCTAATGTTTGTTTAGCCTTTGTTTTAGCATATTTAGAGTGTCAGCAGAGACTACATTTTTATACCGTGTATTTTCTATTTAATCTGCTATACATATATTTAAGCAATAAATGATGAAGCAAATTTAGTTGTGGTCCTATAATACACATTGCTATTGCTGACAAACTGAATAAAGCCTGTTTGTTTGTTTTTTTTGTGGGGTTTTGGGTCCCTTTAACTCATGTATATGTCATATCGAGACAGTTTCATTATGTGTGTATCGTATTATAGCACAGGCGCTTGAAGTCCTAGATCTGTCAATCAATAAAGTGTTTATGTTGTTTATTGGGGTTAAGCGTCCTTTAAGTCCGAGTTTCCTCTGACTTTCTGCCTGCTTTTACATATATGGATCATGCGGGAGAAAATCAGAGCTCATTCCTATATGAAAAGCGGATATTTTGCGAGCCAACTCATTGGCGCTCGAAATGGGGGCCATCCTTCTTTTTTTTTGACCTGTAAAATTGTTTCTTCTGCAGTTATCAAAAGTTTGACATTATTGTAACCAACAAGCAGCGGTATGATGTTCCAACAATGACATGTATTGCTGCTATGGCAGATATTTTCAATTTTGTGTGGATTTTCAGTAAAAATTCAGTTGCCATCTTTGACTAAATCATGTGACAAAATCTCGCCCTAGAGATATCCAATCTGCCTTTTGGTACTATTACAACCATTTATGCAAATTCCTTCAAATCTTGTGTGATTAATTACGTCTGTAAGATGAATTTCGAGCACCAATGAGGTGGGTCTCAAAATATCCACTTTTCATATTGGAACAAGCTCTCCCGCACAATCCATATATAAAAGCGGACAGAAAGTCAGAGGAAACTCAGACTAGCTTCCCTTTAACTCATGTATAGGTCATTAGAAATGGTTTCTGCTTTTGAAAGTGCATACTTATGGGGACTGATGTCTAACTGAAATATCATGCCGCAGACACATTGACATGATATTTGACTTGGTCGCATTGTCTTGAAACAGAGCCAAACAGTCCTCATCCTACCCAGTAATGCTTAGCGCATAGCAGGGAGCGAGAAGATTGCCTTATTTTAACGTCTTAGGATTCGAACCCACAACCTTGGATTCAAGCACCAGTGTACCAGCACGAAGCGAACGCCCTAACCACTGGGCCACCGCACTGGTAAAATGTTGACAAGGCCTTGTTTACTTTTATATATATATATAGTAAAGGCACTTAAGACTCAAGGGATGTTACTCCATTGAAATCATAGAAAAATGTTGATAGACACTGCATACACAACTCAGCAAATGATTTTAAAATAGCCTGTTATATTTTTAATATCCAATTGTACTTAGTTAATTCTAAAATAAACACACACTGACAGCAGTTGGTCATGTCCTGTAGCCATTGTACATGTACTTGTGTTTGGGTGAGGAAAAAGGAATTCACTTTCTAAACTGAAGAAATGGATGCGGAAAAAAAAGTTTACTTTCGTAAAATTTTACTTTACTTGATGCAGATTTACCCAACAGTTAACCCTGTCCGTTTCTTCAGTTTAGAAACAGGGTTACTGTTTCCTCATACTCATGGGACAGAGGATTACCCAAGCACATGCCATACACATGTTTGTGGACAATGGCTACATTTGTACATGATGTTTGTTGTGTCATTAAATTACTCAACTGGATTATCCAAAGACAGTTCCAACATACATGTACTGTACTATAATTTGTATGGAATCAGTGTTCAAAATAACTGCCTGTCAGTCAGGATGTAGCCGACCATGATTTAGAAGGATCTTAGATCTTTCTTCTTCATGTTACAAAATATATATGCATGCACAACTTGTAGGAACAGTACAAACACAAGATACGGACAAAATGAAGCTAAATTAAAGCACCTTTACAAGCTTAAAGCTTTTTATTGGTGTCTGATCAAGGTAAATTATGGCTCTGTTATGAAGCTGCTGTACAATGTTAACTTCAATAAAATTGCAGCTGTGTTTTAAAATATTTTTTATAAAGTGAACGCATTGATTAAAAGCCTCTGGTAATTCATTCTCAACTTTCTCTGGCTTATCTAGCATTGTCATCTAGTGTTAACTTTTTTACATTTTCCACTTCTTCTCGAAATCCAATAAAACAATTTTTCAAAACTTGGTAGGAAGTACCTTTAAAAGTAAGGGATAATATAAAGATTTGTTCAAATGTTAGGGCTGGGCGTCGAGGGTTGTCACTGGGAGGCTAAAATAGGGAAATTTTGAAAATTTTCAAAAATCCAATTCTTATAAACTAGAAGATCTAGAGGATGATGCTTGAATACATGTATGACTTTTGGGCATGGAGAACCAAGTTTGGTCAAGGTGTAACTCTTTGAAACAAATAAGTTACAGGTTTTGGGGTCAAAGCTAAGCACTGTACGTAGCAAATAATGTAAACAGGCTTAAATAGGTTTTTCATTTGGAGGAAATGTTTTACTACTGGTAAAGCATATATATATTAACATTTCACATCTTTTGAATCCTTGTTCACACCTGCTGTTCTGGAATCTTTATATATTTATTTCTGAGGATTTCTTGTCTATCATTAATGTCACAGTGTGTAAAGTAGCTTTAAAACACTCCTACTAGCTAGGGCTAGAGGAGATCTCCTTTAGCTCAAATGGTAGAGCGTTGGACTGTGGAGTCAAAGATCCCAGGTTCGAACCCCAGTAGGGTCAGTGATATTTGTTGACCCTGTTACATACAGTTCATACATATCGGTTAATAAATAAAAGATTTGCGTCTTGTTGAAAACATTGTGTTAGATTTCATTTATTTTCTCAAATTTATTTAGGACTGGTGGTAAGGGGAGGTAAATATCTTATAGCAGGATAAGGGTTAATACTTTAAACCAACTTTCATTCAAATAGAATTCATTTTCTCAAGATTGAAAAAAACAGTATTTTCATGACATTTAATAGCATCAAAGAAGCATTGACAAAGACAAATTGCAATACCAAAGTTGAAAAAAGTGAATTAAAATCTCCACAAATTTGTTTTACATCTAAAAAATGATAAATACACCAGCAAGGAATGAAAGATGGTTTACAGTAAGTAAAATTTTATCATTGAAAATCAAACTGTTATTTCTTGACATGAAATTATAAGTGACATGTGACTGTGAACTCTATCTAAATTTATGTGACACAAAAACTGAAAAAATATCCATAATGTCTCAATATGCTTGGATATTTTAACTAAAATACAACAGGATAAATGTTCAATACCCATAAAACTTACATTTACCCCAAAATCAAAAAATTATTGTAAGGTATTCATTTTAGATTTTTTTAATTAATTGCAGGCATAAGACCTATAGGTTGTCTCCCCTTCATAAAAAGTGTAAAGATCAATCGTTCATGGTGAAATATGTTAAACCAGTAATAAATATTTTTCCCGCAGCAATCTTTCTGTGACAAAGCTTTTATTGAAATCTAAGATAAATTGCATAAAAAATCATCTAATCCCTTAAAACTTGGAAATCATTGATATCCACCAAAAAACTAATGTACATCAACCAACATTTTATAAAAGACATGAATTATTATCATTAATAAAATGGAATAGTCCGATTTTACTGAAACTTCATAATATTACCAGTTGTAAAAATTACAACAAAAAAACCATCATAAACATCACATTCACAACACTTTCCAATTATCAACCCCATTCATAAACATGTGCTTATGTATTTCTTACATAACATAAACTAAAATCAAATGAACTTTCCTAAACTTCTGCAGGATAAAACCATATTGATTATATGTGATATTTTTGTCTTACATATGAAATCTATTACATGTCAATGATTGGTTTTCTGACATTTTTGTATTGTATCATTCTCTAGTCAAATGAAAGAAAGGAAAACACCATATTCAAAACTTTGTGAGTCCTACTGCATCAATGATGTAATAAGTATGAGATAATACCTTTCCACTGTACCAGAGGCGCCAGCTTTTACTATCTTGTCGTTCTTCTCTTGTTTTATTTCTGTGTAGCTAACGGGTCTGTTAAGTACGGCAGAATGAGGGACGGGACCAAACAGATCCGAGGACTTTGTTGTTGTACTTTTCCCATCGTCTAACTTTGCTCTGTGCATCTTCCTTGCATAATCACGGAGATTGTTATCATCATCCTCCCATTCATCTGAACTTGAGCTTGATTCCCCTCCACCTCCCCCTCCCTCTCGGTCACCTGTGAGGTTGGAACAATAGCTTTATACAGTACAATATTCAAAATACAGTTTTCTTTTTCAAGCCTGTAGGGCGAGTTGAAACTGAAAGTGTATTTGTCCAATGAATCAATTCAATGAGCTGTGCATGCTCCAGAATGGTAAAACATCACGCGCCACATGGATATTCTATGTTTTATTTCACTGCCATGTGGTACTTTTTAGCCAATCAGTAAGTACTAGTGCTATACTGTTACATCAATGAGGTATAACAATGTCATTTAGAAAGAATTACAATGTGTCTGCTGTGTATTCTATTATAATTAAATATATTAATATATGTACTCAAGGTTGTATTTCAAGCCTAGCAAATACTATGTATACTAGCATCATCCACAGATTTTATCATTATGTCTTGAAAAGGATGGCCTATTTAATATAAATTAAACCAATTGTTTCCTTTTTTTACTTTTGTTTTTCAATAAATAAAATATTACCTCCACCCGAGCCATTTAATACTTTGCCAGTGGACTTGGCATGTAACATTTCCCGTAGAAAATGCAAAACATGTGTTGTTCCTTTCTCTAGAACATCGGCTGGTGGGAATTCAAGTGGGTTATTGCTAATGTTTAATCCATTCAAACTTTTGATAAGACCTGAAAATATGAAGTAAAATTAGAACACAGAAATTTATTCATATATTATAAACAAATTTGCATTTTGTAAATATATTTAATACATGATAAGATACATATAAAAGGAAAATCAATATGTTTCTGTTGACAAAAGTTAATCTCATCCACATTTTCACTTTTCCCACCTACCTTAAAGTAATACAGCAATACAACATGTACACTTATACACTAACACTCCTGTCTGTACATATTATACATTATATATCAAAGCTTTAAAAAGACGATTTGTTTGTGTTAGTTTGTTTGTGTAAAGGGCTTATTGTCCGATCAACAGCTAAGGTAATTTACGGTCGTGCCAGTTTGACTGGTGGAGGAAACCGGAATACCCGAAGGAAACCACCGACCTACGACAAGTAGCTAGCAACTTTCTCACACTAGGCCGCCCCGGATGGGAATTGAACCTAGGAGGTGAAAGGCTCTTATGATTACAAGTTGGCGACTTTAACCACTCGGCCATTGCTGCCCCTTTAAAAAGACGAACCCACGAGGTACATGTACATGTAAAATTTAGTTACATTTATGCCACCTATTGTAAAGCATTTTCATGGTTTTGAGGAAATGTATGTCTTTACATCAGTCTTTGTTAAAAAAATTATACATACTGATACATGTACAAACATATACTTAAATATTATAAGAGCTGGACTACATATAATAGTGCAAGGTCTAAACACTCTTTAATGACTTTATAGTCATAATTTATAGCTACATCAATATTACATACCAAACTCCAATGGAAGACTTCTTAACCGGTTCCCCTCCAGCAGTAAGGTACGGAGATGTTGATGTCTACCAGTATAGACACTAGGCAAGCGAAGAAGATGATTTCTCCGAAGATCTAACCAAACCAAGTTTGGCAACTTGTCGAAAAAGTCATCAGGTAGTGAAGACAATTCGTTTCCTTCCATGTAAAGGTACTGAATAAAGATATAACAATAAATACAGCATTTCAATTACAAACATGCACATATTACATTATATATATATAACAGTATGTACAATGAATTGTCGATATATTCCTGATAATAAATAAAAAAAACATGCTTGTTAGTTGTATTTATACAGCAGATGTTTTCAATTTAGTGTTATTTTTCAGTAAAAATCAAGAAGCAATCTTGCCGACGTAATCACACAGGATTTGAAGGAATTTGCATAGATGACGTAATGGTTGTAATAGTACCACAAGGCAGATTGGAACTCTCTAAGATGAGATTTTGTCACATAATTCAGTCAAAGATGGCTTCTTGGTTTTTTACTGAAAAACAACACTAGATTGAACACATCTGCCGTAGCAGCAATATATGTCGTTGTTGCAATTGGAACATCATACCACTGCCTGTTGGTTACAATAATGTCAAACTTTCAATAACTGCAGATAAAATAAATTTACAGGTCAAAACAAAAGAAGGATGGCCCCCTTTTGGAGCGCCCAAGAGTTAGGTCACAAAATATCCACTATTCATATAGGAACCAGCTCCGACTTTCTCCCGCACAATCCATATATAAAAGCAGGCCGAAGTGAGAGGAAACTCAGACTAGCCAAGGGTATAGTGTCCACGACAACTAATAAGCTGTCAACTTAGTACAAACTGACCTAAGAACCTTTGACATTTCATTTTCTCAGGGTTGCAGCATGTGGAAGGGGTAAAGCCATCAAGGGCATCGAAAAGCAAGTTATACCTTGGTGTAGACGCAGAATTTATTCATACATTGTTGGTTTTAATACGCCCCCCCCCCCCCTATTTTTTAATACCAAAGTAACCATATTTACTGTATGTCACTATATATAAAACGTTGATAGTGGAGGTAATCAAACCAAGAGACAATGCATCTTTATATATAACCCCCTCCCCCTGTGCAGATTCATGAGACTGAATTTATCCAGCCTACCTCCAAATTGGAGAGTTCTAAAACTTCTTCGGGTAGTTGCAGAAGTCCTTTATTACCCAGATCCAATGTATTGGAACCGAGTGCTTTCGTTGTTTCTACAATTTTTACAATAAGTTCTTCTTGTTTGTTTGTTCTTGCTAAACCTCTTTCAGCCGGTGAATAAACCCCTTGCAATGGAGGTGACTCCGACCCGATTCGTTCCAGTTCACTTGACGATGAATCGGCTGACTCGTCCAAATCAACTCGATCAAGAGCATTTTTCCTCGATGACACTTGGTTTCCGAAGTCTACTCTCTCCATTTTGTTATTTAAACACGACCACAACGCTTTAGATATTCTACATCTTCGTAGTAACGTCTGAACTAGTCAAGTTGCACATGTTCCAGTGACATTCCAATAACAACAATGGCGGATCCAACAATCCAATCACTATGACGAAATTGTCACGTGACGACGCTTTTCGTCAATTTATTGCGCGCGAAAAATATAAAATTGTGTTTCCACGTTCAAGTGAATTTTAATGCCTCACTAAAAATTTGTTATAAATCATTTATGATATAAGGAATTCTTTGAAATTATTCCCTTTTTTGTAACAAAAAGTATTGTTACTTACTATTACTTATTGTGTCCAATTTAAACATACTATATAGTGTTATTATGCCTGTTATTATATGTCTAACCTATTAATGGTATCTACTAAATAAAAAGTCTTATAAGAACAATAATGGCTTTTCTATATAATATATCTAAAGCGCAATATAATGCATTGACTTAAGTTTTAGTTTAACATATTGTCAAATGATATCTATTAGAGAGGTCTCCAATTCAATTAAAGATATCACCAAATCAATTAGAGATAACTCCAAATCAAACGGAGACCTCTTCAATTCAAGTGAAGATATTTACAAACCAATTAGAGATATCTCCAAATCAATAGGAGACCTCTCCAAATCAGTTATGGATATGTATACATTTTTTAGAATTGGAGCCATCTCCAATTCATTCGTTGCTCTCTTTATTGAATTATAGCTCTCTCCAATTTGATTTGAAGAGCTCTTTAACTCAAAAAGTGAGAAAAACGAATGAATTGTTGCTAGCAATAATTATATAGTGATAGCAAGTATTAGCAACAAATAATTAGAGAGCTCTTCAAATCAATTGGAGAGAGCTCTAATTCAATTAGAGAGAGCAACACACGAATTGGAGATTTGAAGATATCTCCAATTGAACTGATGAGGTCTCAAATTGATTTGGAGATATCTTTAATTGATTCGGAGATATCTCCAATTGAACTGATGAGGTCTCAAGTTGATTTGAAGATATCTTCAATTGAATTGGAAACCTCTCTAATTGAATTAGAGAGTTCTTCAAATCAATTGGAGAGAGCTCTTATTCAATTAGAGAGAACAACACAGAAATTGGAGCTATCTCCAATATCAACAAATTTATACATATCCATAATTAATTGATTTGGAGGTCTCCAATTGATTATGAGATATCTCTTATTGTTTTCGAGAGATCTTCAATTGAATTGGAGACCTCTCCAAATGATTTGGAGAGAGCAATAATTAAATTAATGCTATCATTAATTAGTTTAGTTTAAACATATTTTATTGCCATTTAACAATTCAAAGTACAATAATACATTATTAAAAGATACAGCAAA
>JAUMGZ010186315.1:0-13578 GCA_032359645.1 Pododesmus macrochisma
GTCGGTGTCAGTGGTGTCTTTTATCTCAAGTTCCGGAGGATATATCATGTTCACGTAATCACCAAAATGTTTATTCTCCAGTGACAAAACGTCATATATGTAGCGAAAAGTGAAATTAAAAGACTTTGCCAAAGTCTTTCTCCTGGAACTGAGTAGCTTTTGGATAAACTCTGCCTCATATGAATACAGAAATAGGTCCACTAGTAGCGGAGCGCAGTTAGTCCCCATGGGAATTCCAATAGTCTGCTGGAAAACCTGGCCTCCAAATTCAACAAAAATGTTGTCGATAAGACAATTCAGCATACTAACAACATCGTCTTTAGTGTATTTTTTGTTTTGCGTCCGAATCGCCACGAAAAGTTAGCTTACGTGCTAAAACGATAGTGTTGAACTTAGACCACATAACGTGTAACCGTGGCTACTCTTGACTCCAGGGTCACGTCATGCCCACTATCCAACATATCGACACCCGCCACCCCACATATCGACCCACCAGCGCACATTATATTTACCATTGGTGTGCTTTTGGACTACATCCCACTACGTGGGACCAGTGGCAGTCATATCGGCAATGAACTACCACTTATTTTCACGTGCGGCGTATGAATACACCAGTTTTGCATAAAAGGAATGTATACAACATGGCCGCGATGTCAAGGTCTATCTCTGACAAAAATATGTTTATTCGACAAACAAACTTGAAGCACAAATAAATTAATAGACAAAGAATGCAAGCGTTTGTTCACATTTATCCACTACGCATTATTTGATAAGCACGTGGTAGCGTCATCCACCAGCTGTTCTGAAATTTGACACAACTTTACGACAGCCACGGTAATTTCAATTTGACGGAATTTTAAAATTACTTATGAAAAGGTAAATGTAATTATTGATCTGCTTAAAAAACGCACGTTACTCACGTTTGTCTGGCATAGCTATGACAGTCATATACCCAATGAATGTCAATGTTAAGCAGTTCAATTGTTAAGTTTACGGTACATGCGTATGTGCTGGAGCTTGTGTATAGCACTACTATAGTATTGTTGTTTGATATTGACCGAAGAGAGTCCAATAGGGCAGTGGGGTTAATAAGGCTATTATAGCCAACCTTTAACAGGTAGGAAGCAACGCTGAATATGTAATATACTTGTAAATTTAGTCAGGTAATATATTGTAGTGGCATATTCTACACATTGATTTACATTCAGATCTACTTGTATTTGACGAGGCCATTCCTTGCACAGAACTTTTTATGAATTACTGTTATTAAAATCGATTTTCCTGCCATTCATGTAATTTTAGATTGTTATTAGTAGTTTGAATTTCTTACGTCATAATTTAAGTTTCTACCAGTCATTATTTGGCTTCATACTTACCTGTATTCTAAATTTATGTGCTTGACTGATATACATTTCGGCACCCCCATTATTAATTGTTAGTAAGTCAAGCAGTCATTCTATCAATAGTCAGTCAGTATGTTTTGTTATGTAATATCTTGAGAGCATGAAGTACCAAGTTTGTTAAAGGCATGACCCTAGGATTAATAGTATTCAAATGCAAATATTTAGTTTTTGGCCTATTTCAATCAGATTAACGTTAAGGCCCGATGGGCCTCTTGTTTGTGCTTCAAATGAACCACTTGCCTAATGGTAAGACTTGCTCACTGCTTATTCCAAATAGGCATAGTAAGCTCTTAGGTTTAAGGTTCAGTTTGTGAGCCATATAGATAAATTATTTATTAATTTAATGGCTTCTCCTTCAGCTAATTACTGTTGGGTATCCTGGTTTGGCAAAACATTATTGCCTTCCTGGGAGCAAACTGTATCCAGTGGTATATTTGGTTACTGGGAACACTAGGAAAAGGCAACTTTGCTATTGCTTGTAATAGCAACAGGCCATCTTAGAGGTGGCCCTGATGGACATGAGGAGCTATAGTTTTTAGCTCACCTGAGCCCTTCTTTAGTCGTCACAACTCGTCCGTCGTCGGCGTAAACTTTTCACATTTTCGACTTCTTCTCCTAATCCATTGGACCAATTTTATCCAAACTTGGTTGGAAGTGTCCCTAGGGAAAGGGGATTGAAATTTGTTCAAATGAAGGGGCTCGGTCTCATGGGGGTGCCAAAACGGGAATTTTTTACAAAACTTAAAAAAAATCTTCTGATAAACAAGAATGCCTAGAGCTTAATGCTTCGATATACAATGTATACGTAAATTAACTTTATGGCATTGAGAACCAAGTTTGTTCAAGGCATGACCCTGGGGTCAAAAATAAGTTACGCTTTTTAGGTCAAAGTTCAACACTATATATATATAATATATAGCAAATATGTTAATTTTTCACATTTTCAACTTCTTGTCCTAACCCACTGGACCTATTTTATCCAAACTTAGTAGGAAGTATCCATAGGGGAAGGGAATTCAGATTTGTTCTTCTTCTAATAAACTAGATGGCCTAGAGGGTAATACGTTGGTTTATATAGTAACTTTAGGGACTGGAGAACAAAGTTTGTTCAATGGATGATCCACGGGTCAAAAATGTTACGCATTTTGAGGCTAATGTTCGACACTATATATAGATATATAGCAAGTATGATACTTTTTCACATTTTTTACTTCTTGTCCAACACTAATGGACTAATTTCATCGAAACTTGGTGAATGTCATCCTTAGGGAAGGGGGTTCAGAGTTGTTCAAATGACAGGTTCAATACCCAGGGAGGTCACTTAAGGGCAATAATGGGGGAAATTTGATAAAATTTCAAAAATCTTCTTCTGAGAAACTAGAAAGTCTAGTGCTTAATGCTTTGGTTTAAAGTAACTTGAGGGCATGGAGAACAAAGTTTGTTTAAGGGGTGACCCACGGGTCAAAAATGTTACGCTTTTTGGGGTCAAAGTTTAACACTAGCAAATATGTTAACTTTTCACATTTTGACTTCTTGTCCAAAACTACTGGACTTATTTTATCCAACTTGGTAGAAATCATCCCTGGGGAAGGGAATTAAGATTTATACACATGAAGGGGCTCTGCCCCCACGGGGCGCAACTTTGGGGCCAAAAGGGGGAACATTTGACAAAATTTCAAAAATCTTCTAATAAAGTAGAACATCTAGAGCTTTATTCTTTAGTATGTAGTAATTTTAGGACATAGAGAACGAAGTTTGTTCAAGGCGTGACCCAAGGGTCAAAACTTGATTACACATTTTGGGGTCAAAGTTCAACACTATAGTTTATAGCAGATATGTTTACCATACACATTTTAGACTTCTTTTCCAAAACTACTTGACTAATTTCATCCAATCTTTGAAGAAGGCTTCCCTACTAGAAGAGGGTTCAGATTTGTTCAAATGATGGGGCAATTGGTGCTCATATCAACTACTGTGAGTCATCATAACAGATGTTTCGTCACGTAACTCTTGTCAAATTATTAAATCTCAAAAACAGTTGATTCCATTTCAATCAACTTTGTATGAACTATCTTGTATAAAAACAACTCCAATGAACACTACCAAGAAACATAATCACGAAGACTAAGCTTCAGGTGATCGTGTCAAGCCCGTTGGGCCTCTCATTCTATCCTACTGCTTGTTTTCTCTCCTTTGGTCTTTTGTCATCGGTTAAATACTCTGGAAGTGACGTTAAGCCCTAATAAACATAAAGAAACTAAACGAAAATGGTATCGATCGAGTTTTCCAAGAAGGGCGTCATTGTGACAATCTTAGCTGTCTTATCACTACCCCTGATCATTGAAAATTGGCAACATTAATATGCATACATTGTTTATCGTAGTTAATGTTACAAGCTGGCAAACGCTTAGAGCTGTGAACTTACAGGAAGTTGCCAATGTGTAGGGGGTGGGGATACAATTTTTGTGACTATCGAAGCGAGATGGTTTGACATTGATTGTATCGGTGGGTTGTATCGTCAGTAGTTGGTGATTGTATGGGTAGACGTAATCTGGAATCCTAAAAACAATTTAAGTCGGCCCTAAATAAAAATCGACCACAAGGCAAATACCATGTGTTGAAATCTTTTTGCACACTGGACCCAAGGAAGAAGAAATATAGATTTGAAAACCACCCAAGACAAACAAAGACCCATGAACAAAAGTCTTTTATTGCGTTGTAACGTGTTACCAAAATAACCACAAAAAAGCGAGAACAAAATACTGTCAACGTTAGGATTGCAATATTGTTTGTCTTACTGCCAAAACGACGAAGCGCATCTTATTTTCTGATGTCTCTATATACGTTTATAACACAGTTTGACTTTATATTAAACAAGAAGAAATAGGATTAACAGAACAAAAGTTATTGGCAAACAAGCAATAGCTTCATCAAAACGTCACCACAAAAATTAACTAGCAAAATTAGATTTGCATTTAAAAATGACGTCAAACAAACCAAATCGTTGAGAGGACCTCACTCTTAACCAGAAGCCAAACTCCAAATCAACCGTCATCAACTGACTCAAAGGGGAAATTTATATTAACCAACATATTAGACAGAAGACAGTTGTAAAATTTTATTTTATTGCTTTATTTAACAATACAACAGCAAAATTAAACGTATATCCCAGCACCTAACTGTTCCGTTTTTGTGAAAAATTGATCACTAATCTTAAATTCATTAAAACATGAAATTTTCGTACATATGGAACAGTAAAAAGTACAAGATATATCAAAAACCAAAGAAACAAAATAGCATTTTGTAAAAATAGTTGTAGCTGGACACTTTTGTTCTTTAAATATCTTACATTAATAGAGCAGGTTGTTGAATAAGTATACATACATACAGTTATATTGTAATAAATTGATAGCATTATGAGTATACAGTAGTACTTAAAAAAACAAAGACACTACGCAAAAGATTCAACACCATGAATATGGATGTGCCCATGTTACACTATCAGGTATTGAGGACTAGGTATAACTACGTTTTTAAAACATAGTAAAACGACAATATACGTAAATATTTAAAACATAAACATATTAGATACGGCTATATACGTAATGATGATTGCTCCTGTCAAGTTTGTTTTGGACATTATCAGAATTTACATGGGATTTCTAAATACCTGGCATATATCTTAAACAAGAGGCCCATTGGGCCTTAGCGTTCCCTAACTTCCACCTGGATATATAAAAATGCAATACTGTCTATAATTTAAATTTCAAGAAACATCTACATAAAGTTTCCTGAAAATCTGATCAACGGTTCTTGACAAGAAGTAAAATGTCTAAGTCAATTAGAAGCCACGACGGCCATATATTGAAAGAAATTCGGAAACATTAAATACAATTTTGGAAAGAGACCATGCAAGGAACATGTACATCAAATTTCTTGAAAATCTGACCAACGGTTCTTGACAAGAAGTTGAAAATGTCTCAGCTAATCAGAAGCCACGGTGGCCATATTGGATTGAATTCGGCGAAATCGAACACATATCTGAAAGTGGGTCATGCAAGGAACATTCACAGCAAGTTTGGTCAAAATTGCCTCAGTAGTTTTTGAGAGTAGTTTAAAAGGTGAAAGTTAACGACCACGGAAGACGACAGACGGATTGGTATGGGAAAAATCCACTTAGTCCAGGTGGACTAAAAACGTAGCGAATCCCAGCAGACACCTAGTAAAACGTACTAAGCCCCAGTAATGCCCCAGTCATAGTTTCACGTTTTGGTCGCGCTGTTGTGCCCCGTTTCTGACCCCACGATTTGCAAATTTCGGTCGGGTTATGCCTCGCTGACGCCACGCTCTAGCATCGATGTCGCCGCGTTGTGCCTTGTTATGCCCCTTTTGCTGCCACGTTTGTTCACGATGTAGCCACGTTCTACCACGATTCCAAACGTAGCTAAACATGGCGGCCAAAACGTGATACTTTGACTGGGGCACGAAAGCGTGACTCCGAGCCGCTCAGCGATACGTAGTAAAAGCCTTGCAAAATGAGGGGAAACCTACTAGAAACCTAGTAAAACCTAATACCAAAAACGGGGCCAAATTTGGCAATCCGTAGAGTAAGGAAAAGTAGATATACCTAACCCACAATCCCTGACAGTGTGACTTCGACTTCAATAAAAGGAAAAGGGGGATTTGCACACAAACAAAATTCTTACTACATTCTGTATTTAAACAGTTTTGTCATTTTGATTGTTGTTTTGTTAACGTATTTTTGTTCATTTATCAACACGAACATATGTGAAATTTTGTTTAAAGCAACAGTAAAATTCTGTTAATTATTTGAGGGGAAAGAAAAATAAAAACAAAAATGTTGTGACATTTAAATTCCAACATTCAATTGTCGTGTTTTCTTGCCATCTTGTTTTCTTTTGTTCCTTTGTGCCATCGCCGTCATGTTTTTGCTCTTTGGTCTTAATACGGTATCTGGTACTCCGCCGTTTAACTCATTTTTGTTCAGAGCGAAGGAGTGATAAATGAAACTTGGTCGTTACCGAATTTTTTAAATATCTAAACGTTAATGGTAAACAGATAAAAATATCAAGTTGCAGGAAATCTAAAATATTCTTTGAACTAGGCACTGAAAATATAGGCTAACTCTTTTGTCCTGCTTTTCTGTCACATATTGCACTTCTTGATTTGAGTAGCGTTATATTTTTCTATGAGATAAACTTAACTTGACGAAGAACGGCGATTAATAATGTTTGATTTAGAGAGTTACCGGGAATTACGTAGGTAATTTCGTAGTTTTACGAGAAAAATAAACGAATGAGCACTTTTTATAGAACTAACAACAATATTGTCCTCCGTCAAATTCTTTTATTCGCTACGTCTTCAGTGTTTGCTATAACTTTGATTATATGAATTTAATTTGTCCATAATCATGTCTGACAAAAACTGAACTTCATCATTCTGGTAGTGTATGGCTCTCTCGTTCGAGTTACGTCGATTCATTGAGTTATCCTAAATTAAAAAAATAAAATAAAAAAATGAGATATATACGATACATATAAATGTCATCTGAGTATTAAAATCGAGAATATGTTTAAGTAGGACAGTGTTGTTGACGCGATATGTTTTCATCTGTAGCCTTTTAAATGTTTGTTTATTTTTACGATGTAGTTATTTACTTCTTATTTTAACTTTAATTTCTTTAAGGTGATACAAACCTTCAAGAATTAACCGTAAAATGTTCTTGAAATTTAAGTATATTCATCATTATATCATATAAAGAAAATTTTGTAAAAATTGAAACATTTTGATGAACCGTTCATTTTTCTGTGAAAAATCCCCAAAAGAGATATTTTACTAGTTTGATGTTTTTTTCCTTTTTAAAAAAAAACCCGACTTAAAGGTTTGAAGGTTTGTTTAAAAAACGAACAAGCTGTAAATAATGGCAACAAAAATTCAGATTTTTGTTAAATCATATTTTCTTTCGACAAAATATGTAAAGCAAAAATTGTAAATTGAATTTAACAGAAATTTAACGGATAGATTTGATCATTTTACAACAAGACAGTACACTATAGCACAATCCTAAGTAACAGCATAAAGAAATTGAAAAGAAATATTACAGAAATTCTTTTCTATCAATTTATTTTTACTAAATTGATTATCAACCAGGTATATGATTTTTACCCGAATTAAACACCCTTTGGTGACCCATTTTAAACCGTCACAATGGTCTTGAAATGTCCATTTAAACTTTTTATTGAGAGGCAAACAGTGAGGTAATTTCAATGTTTGATAAAGTGACGTCACGGAATTACACGAGAAAAGAGTCTATAATCCTTAATTACGCTCACCCAGAAGGAATCGGAAATGTTTTAATTATACGAAATGAACTATCACGACAGCTAAAAGATCAATGACTCTTTAACCCAGATTCTCATAATTTAAGATTAATCAGTACCAGACAACCGCGGCGAAACGTAATTTAATGATCATGACATTTCCTTCTTTGTGTTGTGAAGATCTTGTTTTATTTTGTTGAGTGTGGAGAGAACTGAGGTCATTCATTTGAATATTATATTTCCTAACGACGATACATCATTACATGATTTTCTGGACGAATTAATTAATTAATGTCTGTTCTTGTTACGTTATGGTTTGGTGATGTAAATATGAAGAAAACAGGTTTTGTTCGTGATTTTTCCTTATTTAGTTAAAACTTGTATGTTTGCCACCAAAGTCCCCTTTTTGTGTGCGTCTAATGTTTTTATTTGCCAATGTTCATGGACATGCGGCTTTTGAATATTGTCAAACGACAATAGGAGTAGGCGATAACGCCATTATACGGGCTAATCCTTCTTTCTGTGTTATCCTGTCACCATGTTAAGTTCGATCAGACGATAATAGAAGGTGATAACACCATTGTACGGGCTTGTCCTTCTTTCTGTGTTATCCTGTCACCATGTTAAGTTCGATCAGACGATAAGAGTAGGCGATACCACCATTGTACGGGCTAATCCTTCTTTCTGTGTTATCCTATCACCATGTTAAGTTCGATCAGACGATATAAGAGAAGGCGATTACGCCATTGAATGGGGTCGTCCTTCTTTTTGAAATATCCTGTCACCGTGTAAAGTTCAACCAGACGATAAGAGTAGGCGATATCATCATTGTACGGACTAATCCTTCTTTCTGTGTTATCCTGCCGCCATGTTAAGTTCGATCAGACGATATAAGAGTAGGCGATAACGCTATTGTACTGGCTAAGGTTAGTAACCCTTCTTTCTGTATTATCCTAACTTTTTACCCTCCCGTTCTTGTTGCTGCTTCTCCTCCTGTCCTATCACATGTGAGTCTTCTCTTTTTATTCGGATAGCTCCGACATATTATGAAAATAACTTTTAACCCTAATAAAATGAACAAATCCTTTCTTTCGTGCCTGTTAAATATACAGTGTTATGGTTTTCTTTTTCTTTTTTGTCATTGACTAAACCTGTTATGCATGTAATTACAAGTGTTGATTGGATTCTTCTCCCTACGATTATTTAACTCTCTACTTCATTTATATAAATACTTGCAACTGTTCGAATGTGTTACTTGTGTTTAGCTAGACTTACGTTTTGCGATATTACTTGTGCATTGGTTTATATTTTTTTCTTTATTGAAGGCGTGTTTCAGTTTCCAATTTTGCATTTTTGTGTGATAGGATTGAAATGCGGTCATATTGAAGAAACAGTTATAGTTTGTCATATATACAATTTCTTAGACCCCATGGTTAGTTATAGTTAGTTATTTGAGTTGAAACAAGAAGAAATAGGAACAAGACACCTGGATAAAAGCAAGTGTACTGTTACCGAGGTACTTACCTGTCTTTTCCCGTAGTTGGTAAGAGTACAGAGACGACAATGACCGCTAATTAAACACTGGCGTAAAGATTTGATGCATCCTAGTGGGCACTGACAGTCTGTAAAGTAAGTTTATATATCATGTGTTATTAAGTATGCATAAACCGACATTTCCTTTGACTAATTGACATCTGTGTAATAGTTTATATACTTTTACATATATCTGTTTTAATGAAAGGTTGAAGAAATAAAAATATACATAAACACTGATTGATTAAGGTGTGTTTTCTTGGCTTTTGCTATCAATCAGAAAAACCCAATGTCTATAATGAGACTTATAAAACTGGCTGAAGACAACATTTTTTGAAATATGTGATTTTTTTATGACACTCCTTTAGCTATAGACTGTAATGTAAACGGATCCGCTAAGGACGCTCACTCATATATAGATAACAATTATAACATGATTTTGTACTCCCGTGGACCTTAATGTCGAGCTGGATTAATCATCAATGAAATAATATCTTGTTACTAGATTTAATCAATTTTATTTGCCGTAAAACTCTTAAGAATGTGTGCATCCTTTAATCGAACGTATATAAACCGACTGATTACTTGATATCAAAGGTTTTAGAAAACTGACCAGCCATCCAGAGCAGAAATTGAAAAGGTCCCATTTAATCAGGGAATGCCTGCAATGTTGAATCGAGTTGCAAAGCCTGATACAATTATTGAAAGAGAACTGTAAGTAACATTGCGTTTCATTAAAATCAGAAAGTCGAAAATGATTAAGCAAATCAGATGTGTGATGGTCATTCCGTATTTAGTTTAATAACTTCGGATACTGCAGTTGAAAAGGGACCACGCTAGGAACGACAGCAACAAATTCTGTGCAAATCTGAACAGTTAGGTTCTTGACAAGAAATCAAGCGGAAACCTTGGTGGCTTTATCGAATTGTCAGTAATAAATAAACATTGGTCACAATTATGAAAAAGGGTACTTCAACGACGTCTATTGAAAGCAGTTTTTAGCATCTGACCAGTAGTTCTTGATAAGAAGTTAAAAGGGTTTAAGCAAATCAAAATCCCCAAGGGCCACATTGGATCGCGCTAGGCATATACGGACACGACTCTGAAATTGGACATTGCAGACGACATCTGCAGCAAATTGTATAAATCTGACCTGTAGTTGATTCCACTCATTCTGTTTTTTAAAAGTAATAAATGAAGTCTACACATTTCCGATATTGACCCATCCGAAATTAAATAAACTAGGGCTAAAAATTTTAAAAACGATACTAAATTTCTAGATCTGAATATCTTTATTTTTAATGATATCGTGCATACTAATATTTACGACCAAAGAGAGGATTTTGATTTGCGATTGTCAGTTATCCATGGTTGGGCGGTGTTATTCCTAGCTCAATTAGTTAGGTATGTTAAAGCATGTTCGGATATTCTTGACTTACAATCTTAAAACCAATAAATTACTCTTCGTGATTTTCCTTTTTATTGTCCTTTAAACTTTGTTTACATTTTGGTATAAAACATTTAGGCAGAAATAAAATGTATTACAAACGTGAGAACGTCACTTGACCATGAAACTTGTACGTGCAATTCATGATGTGTACGTTAATCTTATGTCACTAACCCAGTGACTTTTAGTTCAGGTTCATGACTTCACTCATTACCGCACATTTCCTGCACTCGTCATCGAACTCCCTCACTTAGAATACATGCTGACACTTCTATGTTGGCTCCAAAGATGTAATTAATTTGATTACTTAATCAGTAATAAGTGACGTTCGTGATATTTATATATTATTCTTGTTGCGGCACAGTCAAACAATAAACACCAACGCAGTAAAAAAAAGTATAGAAAAAACCAAGATGATATTCAAACGACATAAGTTCATTGACATGGAAAACATTGAATCTTACACTGATATCGTGACGAAAGACGCAAGGAGATTAGTTGAAACCAAGTGACAGCACACAAAGAGAAGCGCAAAAGGAACAAGACAGAAACGCAGAAAGAATAAGATGAGGATTACCACTAGCCCATGAATAGACGTTACTGGCTACTACAGCAGATATGGCATTGAAACATAATCAAATATAATCAGAAGAATTTGAATTTGCAACTTGAAATTGATTATTATTAAAGGGTTGTTGAAATGTTGAAAGACAAGTAGTTTGATCTAGAAATGTAAATTTCATTTATACCTCTGTACTGATGTCATATAAAGAGGAATTATGATATAATTTAACACAATGTAAACACTGACAGACTAGCTGAATCGTAAAAAGCATGTTGATTACACGAGTCACGTATTTCGAACAATGACGTAAAATGTAAAAAAAAAAATGACGTAAAGAAAGGAAAGAAACAGATAATTATTATGGGCGGATTGAAAGAAAGAGGCATTTATTACGGGCGCATTGACAGAAACAGGCATTTATTACGGATGGATAATTTCCTGTACGATCTTTGAGATTGAATATGCGTTTCTGCGGGACAATCAATTTTGAATAGACGAAATCTGGATAAATCAAAGCTCTGAAGCCAAGGTGGGTGGTATTTACCATCGCATGACAGTGTCACTATGTTTCCCAACAAAACTCAGTTGACATTCGTATAGGCTATGAGTGCCAATGCCATCCATATAGGCTATGAATGCAAACGCAGCCGCGACACTCATATAGCTGATCTTTTTCAGTAGAACCTGTAGTGCAAAATTACAATAGTTTCTACGATTCAAGCAAACCAACATTTCACATTATAGAATACATTATTTCAATTACTACAAAAGTTGCCTAAATATTTTACTAAAAAGATTTTGGGGTTGAATTGGATACACACCACCAAGTGACTTGGTCATGTACAAGGTGATACAACCATTGTATTCATTATGAATGCAAACTGGGTAAAAGGCAAATTCAACATGAGGCGCCTATTTCATATCTCCTACCAACTGGAAGCAGTCCAATGCATATATTTACAAGTTACTGTACCAATATAGCGGCTATTCCGCAATTAACAGCAATCAGTAGGAATATATGGTAGAGTAATGATCACCTACGAGCGACACTAATGATTTCATATTGTTACAACATTTTCCACATTCTATGAGCCCCACAGACAGAATTATGACATCATGTTGTTTTAATAAGTCATTGTCCTAGAAAATTACAAGATGTTGCCGCACGTTTTAGTAAATGCATGACTCCAACCAATAAATATTAAGTTCATGTGAATAACATATGGTAATATTGATAAAAAGGCAATAAAAGATTATCATTAGAACTCAAAATGTTATGTGAAAATTGAATATTTATTAGATACAGTAAGTAAGGTGTTGATTATAGTAGGTCCCCTGTAAAATATAAGTAACTGCTTCATCGGCTCTCGAACTTTACTAAAGATCAATTCTTTTTTATATAAAAGACGTATGACATCCGACGTCAAAGGAACATGCAAACAAACATCGAATTACTATAAAACCACACCAAATTACATTGAAAAACTACTACCATGGTAGGACATGGGATGTTAACCAATTAAATGTTGTCGTTAAACCGGTAAACAGCATTCCAACCTCCCAACTTACTCCGCGGAGGTGGGGGCTTCATATCAGAATAAAAAAACAGGAAAAATAATGAAAATGAAAGGGAAGATTGGGAACAAACAAAATATATTTATGTCGAAAAAATGAAATCGAAAAGACAGAACAAGAAAAATTAAATAGGGAATAAATGAGACCAAAAAGGTAGAACGAGGTAAAACAGAATAAGGGACAAACAAGAATTAAAAGGTAGAACGAGGCAAAATAAAATTGTGGGTAAGCTAGAATTTAAGGCAAAGAAAGGTTGAACGAGAAAGATAGGGGAATACGAAAAGGTAATTTTAAGATTCAAAAACACTAGTTAAATTATAGTGAAAGGCGCGAATGAAGAAAAAAATATAGGAAATTAATAAAAATTAGGTTAGGAAGGATGATATCTGAAAAAAACAAAAACAACAAAAACAAATTAAATGGAATATGTTATACGAGAATGAAGGTCTCATCAGTATTACATAGAGTGTAATATGAGCGACAATGGAAAGAAAGAACGCGAAAATTAGAATGGGGGATAAAAAGAAAGAAAGAACAAAACGAGACATAATAAACAAGAGGCCCATCGGGCCTTAACGTCCATCTGGTTGAAAAAGGCCAAGAACTAAATATTTGCATTTGAATACTTTTGGTGCTTTGTGTCCTTAAGTTATTACATAACAAAGCATTAAGCACTAGGCCTTCAAGTTTACAAGATTTTTAAAATGTTCCCAA
>JAUMGZ010186326.1:1510-13577 GCA_032359645.1 Pododesmus macrochisma
ATCACAAGATAATGGTACGTACAAAACAACACTACACACAGACGTCATCATCACAAGATAATGGTACGTACAAAACACTACACACAGACGTCATCATCACAAGATAATGGTACGTACAAAACACTACAAACAGACGTCATCATCTCAAGATAATGGTACGTACAAAACACTACAAACAGACGTCATCATCACAAGATAATGGTACGTACAAAACAACACTACACACAGACGTCATCATCACAAGATTAATAAAACGTATCACCCCTGGTTTTGCTAGACATCAATAATTGCATCCGAAGACTGGGATTGTTCGTCTTGAACAAGATTTACCGATTTAAGGCCCTAACAATCTCAGTTTGAAGTTGAAGAGTTGTCTTCACAATCTGGGGTGATTGATAATTTTTCTCACACCTTATACATTCGTAGCATGTCGATAACAAAGCGTTGACAGTATGATTTTCCAGCAAAACCATTGACTGAATTTTCCACTTTGATCGGCTTTTGTGACATCATATTAATTATTGACGTGATGTTATATTCAGTGTTTTAAGACGTCGTGTCATTGTCTATAAAAGCAGCGCTTGCTTATAGAGAAGTCTCGTATGGGTGCGTACATTTTTTGTTTTCTGCCGGCGCCTATGGGGTTAAAACACGGGAAAACTCGATCACTGGTGTGAAAATAAAAGAATCTCACACCGTTGCTGGGTTTATATCAAAGTATCCTAATCCGAGTGTGGAGTTTTTGTTGTCGAGGGACAGACATAGGCAAAACATATCTATACTATATGTACTTGAAGTCAATTGTCACGAGATAGTCTTTAGTCAACCGTAAGCTCTCATGTGACAGGGAAACGCCTTTTATACTCAAAATAAACATTTTATGATTAACAAGTTGTTAAATTGTTTTGTCGCGTCATCTCGTGCATGTCTATGCTAGGTTTTGAATTTACATTAGCAGCTTTCCGTTCGATTTACCGTAAACAGGTGTTGGCACAAATATCGCGGTTTACCTGTACGCGTACCTAGAATTTTGTATAGACTTATATAGAAACCGGACTTTCCCTGTTGAATCTACATATTTTCCCCTCAAATGTCAGAATTGTTCTTCAGATATTTGAAAACTATAATTTAATAGCTTTCAGAAGATGTAAAGAAATAAAAAATAACTTAAGAAAAAGTTCGGACAAACTAAGTTTGAAAATTATTGGTAGCGTTACTATAAACATATAGTGAAACATCAATAAAAGTATAGACCACAATCTTTCAACCTAAGAATTAAAATAGTTCTCATTATATGCCAAAATTGTTCCTCATATATTCACAAACTTAAAAGAATAACGGTTTTTGTCATATTTATTATTTAAAATAAAGTCTATAAAAAGTTCGGACATTTGAAGAAATGACAAGACAATAATAGCGGTTTATTTTGATTTTACAGAGAAGCATTGTTACTGGTTAGATGGAGAGTACAACACAACAGATCATAAACTGTATGGCAACCATGGAGATAAATTGACGTACTTCCACAACATTGTCAAGACACCTCTAGGTTTTATCAAAAATCCACTGGAAAATTCGACAAGTTTAGCTGTAAGAGTAGGTGTTTCGCGCACTTTTTTGTGGGAACTTATACCGCCTACAGAGGAGTGCTTTGTTTTTTGCCAGTACCATCCGTGAACGGAGACAAGTAATCAGGCTGAGGACCTGAATTAACGTGTTCAAAACTTTCTTGGAGAAATATCGCTGTTTTATGTTCAGGGTTTGGTTGTTGATGATTTTTAGAGATTCTGATGGTTGGCCGTGCGCTTACAACACTGACGTAGGTCAAACGAATGGTAGATTGTGAAACTGTACGAGAAAAAAAATCAATGAACATGTTAATAAGATCGGACTATCAATTAAACATACTAATATTCAAAGAAAATTACCTAAACAGACAATGCAGAAAACTTCAATTTTCACTTCCACGCAAAAATATGAAACAAAAGTATGTAGGATGGAACTTAGTAGAGATAAACCACCAAATTGACAGCATACACATGCATGTAAAACCAACGAAGGAAATGGACAACATCCCAAGAGAATGATATGCAAATACTGCATATTCTTGTCTGATTACCTCATTAGTAGTTATGGACTAATTTCACTTATTCTTGAAACTTAATTATCGTACTTTGAGTGGTATGGTTGTGTTGATAATGTGTTGAAATTGTTTCTTAAATTGATATTTTTGGTCTACACCTATCAATAGAACTAAGCGTTTTTGTGTCTCGTTTGATTTCGCGCGGGCGCGCGTGCACGCGTGTGTGTGTATGTGCCCGCGCGAGTTCGCGCGGACTTGTGTGCAAGCGAGTTATGTTACTCAATGACCGTTAGCACAGTCCCATTATAAAACACTTATGAGAAAAATAAAAGAGAAATTAATAATAATGATAGGAAAACAATTTCTCTAAACAATGATGTATTCAACGGCTTAGGTTATTCAGTATTACTGCTTGCAGCAGCTGTAATATAAAGTTGATAATACATGCCCAGTTGATGTGTTATACACATAAACATAAACGTGTATCATCATAATGTAACGAAGTCCTTTATGTTCAGCGATTTGGTTCACAAGCGTTCTTAATAAGTAAGAATATTAAGGATTTAGACCATTGTGTTTTACCAGAGTGTTGATAAAAAATAAACTTAAAATTAAAAAACAAAGTGATTACTACCAACAATACAAACGTAGGTTGCCTAGGTTAGGCCCGATAAAAAACCTGTCTGTAATAAAAAAATGAATGAATTTTCTTAACATTTTTACTGGTGTATGCTATGGTTAATAACAAATCATTCCTACGTATCGGATATGACATAAAATTGGATTTTCCAGTTGAAAATTGTGGCGCTTTTTTTTCTAATTTCCAATTGCTTCAATAAGTAAATGAAAGATTGTCATATCTTGTCAATAAAAATTGATTAATATAAAATAACATCTGCAAATGGAATGAAAACAATTCACACAAATCTAAAAAAAATAATAGGAATTTACAAAAGTTAATGTTAAAAATAATTGTGTAGAGAAAGATGTATTCAACTCGTACAGTCATTAAAAGAAATGGCACGTGTATTATTTAACGTGAAATTAAAAGCTAATTATTAAGAAGACAATTGCTTTAATTCAAAACGCGAAAAAAATATTCTTTGAACACCAAAACTTACTTATAAGAGTTATCTTTCTTTTTCGTTAAGACCTACTAATGGAACAAAACTACATGGCTGAGTTTTCCCCAATTGGGGGAGGACCAGGAGAAGGGGGAAGGGGTTCGCGAAATGAGAAAGGGCAGGGAGAAGTAAGAAAAGGTGTGGGAGAAAGTAGAAAAAGGGTGGGAGAAAGGAGGAAAACCAGGCGAACTTAAGATATTTTTTTATAAAAGAACAAAAACGTAAAGAAAGACTATAAATTCGTCAAATACAACAACAATAATCACAATAAATGTGAAATGACACTTAAACTAAGTCCTATTGACATGTACTTTCATTCGTCCTATCTGCTTATGGATTCTTTATTGTGACATGTTACCTTGATGCTGTATCAAAAGTGTTTTTTTCTTTTATTGTGTATTTCAAATGCACTTGTTATAACCACTATCACTCCCATGACCTAACTGTGCCATAAACGTTTGTTTGTGTATTATTTGTCTTCGCCATTTACCATTTATTGTACAAATGTGTTATTATCATCTACTAAAATATTGATAAATAAATTAATATTGTCTATTGTCTGATTACGTAAAAATGTTTGTGTGAATAAATAAAAAGCACCTGTTGTTTTCACAAAAATTTCAGCGATGTATGGTACAAGATGGTATGATCTTTGATGTGTTCTACAAGAATATTATTGAATGATCTCTGCCATCAGTTTTTAGTCCATCTGGAGCGATAGTCCAAGGCGGACTTTTCACATAGTACAAATCCCGTCCGTCCGACCTCAACATTTGATTAAAATGACATCTCCTCTGCAACTACTGAGCGGATTTCAACCAAATTTGGCTGAAAACATCCTTAAGGGAAGGGGATTCAAGAGTGTACAAATGAAGGATGTGACCCCAGGGGATTTGTGGGCGGGACCAAAAGGGGTAAATTTGACAGAGGCCTTTATACAACTCATCTGAAACTTCGGCAAATTCCTACCAAATTTGGCGGGAAGCATACTTAGAGTAAGGGGATTTTCAATATTTTAATCCAGTAAGAAGTTATCAGAAAAAAATGCATGTTTACCATTTGACCTTGACCTTTTACATCAATGTCAAAACCGATAAAGATAATCCATAAGATCTTCCTTAATTTAACTATGATTGGATATGTTAATCCAGTAAGAAGTTGGAAGGAAAAGAGAGTGTTGTCCCATTTCACCCTGACCTTAACCTCATTATCAAGGTTAATGAACAGTCTCCATAAGTTCTTCTCTGAACCCCTAGGGGACCGACTGGTGGGACCAAAAGGGGTCAATCTGAATGTATGTCTTTAAAAGACATCTCCTCGGAAACTTCTTGACAGATCTCAACCAATTTGGCGGGAAGCATTCTTCGGCGAGGGGGATTCAAGATTATATACATGAATTATCTGGTCCCTACGCTGAGGGGAATGGTGGGCGGGGGTCAAAAGGGGTAAATTGGACTGTATGCCTTTAAACGACATCTCCTCAGAAACTTCTTGGCAGATTTAAACTAAATGTTGAAGGAAGCATCCTTATTGCAAGATAATTTAAGAGTGTACAAATGAAGTATCTGACTCTCAGGGGACGTTAAGGCCCAAATGGACCTCTTGTTTTTATATACATGTAGTAAATCATTTATCTGGAAGAATGCAAAATCGTGGTGTATATCTAATAATCACATAAATAATAATGTTATTTTCAAAGCTTCAATAAATAGTACTTGACTTTTGATTTGAAATGTTAAAGAAAGTTATACTGCCGTTCAAAGAAAAGAAATTTTTTAACAATTGTGGAAATCCTTTTTGGAGAATGTTATACCCTCCTCCATCCCCTTCATGCCTCCAGTTACATTTTAATTCAGACCTACTATTTTTACAATTTTATAAAGTTTGTGGTTATTTTTACTTTAACATGACTGTTATGTATGTTGTTAATTTTAAGGCGAAATTTGACAATTTGTAACCCACCTTTTTGTTTATTACTTTTTATTTAACTTGTGTAATGTACATATGTTCAATACTTATTATTTAAGTTGTGTAATGTACATATGTTCAATTCAGTGGCATTTTAATAAATGCTCTTTTTCGACAAATTCATCTCTTTGTTATTTTTGGAACAAAAACAAGCAGATTCTCCCTTTGTGGTGTATCATTTAGTTTTATATACATGATGCTATAACTATAGTGGCTAATGTGTGTTGTATAGTGCTGTCGTTCTGTCAGGGCAATAGCGAAACAGTACGCCAACACCACTTTAACCGTGCTGTCGTAATTCCCTCCCCAATCAAATAGAGAACTGTATACCTTTGTCATACTGTCCGAGTGCCCCCGATAGTACGAGAAACTGTCTACTTAGTAAGTTTTTGCATACAATTGTAAAGTCGCCCCGAAAACAAGCCAGTTCAGTTGGGTAATACTGTCGTGTTATCGTACTGGCGGTGGAAAAGGTACGACAGTACGACAAAACAAAACAGTTTATCGCAAATGAAAAAACCTTTGTGTAGTGTTCATCAACATCTACTTACTTATAATCAAATAGTCTTGGCACCTATCAAAAAGCAAATATTTATATGAGTAGAAAACACTTACAATAATAATCACGTATTGTAATAGTGCTGTGTTCCTTGAGGACAAAAAAAAACGAAAACAAAAAACATCTACTTACTTTAACATAACCGATATCTGTAATATGAAATATCCTGCCCTTTCCAAATGTTATATTATCCTCTTTCCCATCTTGAGGTCCTGGGTAAAAAATAAAAAAATGAAAATAAAAAAATGATATTTGATCTTAAGAATTTAGGATATAAACTTGTTTTTTCGGTTAAATATAGGTTTAAAGTTGAGACATTTATAAGTTTTAAAAGTCGGAGAGACACACTCACAGAGAGAGAGAGAGAGAGAGAGAGAGAGAGTTTATTCGAGGCAACTGTGATATCAGAGACTTAACACCAAATTACAGCTTAAGACGAACTTGAACAGATGAAAGGCTTATCAGAGAGATGCATTTTTACTGTAACCGTAACAAATATGTTAAATTTGCACTTACGTAAAGTAACGGACACTCCCAATTGAACAATAGAATCAAGTGAAACTTTACGCGGTCTTTCATCCAAACTGACACTTTGACCTACTTCTTCTAGAAAACAAACGTCACTTATCTCCTCGTTATCCCAAACGATCTTTACTATTCCTTGTAAATAAAAAGCATGTTTACATCAATTGTTTTTAAAGTATACAACGCAAAAACATTGAAATGTTAATTGATATGGTCCTCTACTGTTTGTCTTTTTATGATATTCTTGTTTGTTTTTCTCTCTCTTTTTACCCTATCTTTTCAAAAGAGTAGGTCATTTTTAAATTGAATTGCACCCGAACCCTTTCATTTGCTCTTTGATGACCGTTAGTGACGCATTAATGTTGATGAAATTTTGACTGATATCAGTAACACATTTATTGATAGCTTTTCAAAAAAATATTACCATTATGTAAATTTGTTTGTTGTTTCGGGGGATGCCACATGTGAAGCGGGAAACGCTTACTCAATCGCGAGCACCTAGTTTCGCTTCTAGCTTTTTTAATAGAAGTTCGTAATGTTTTTTAATAATTGTATTTTGTTCTTCTTTTGTGTGTGCGTCCCACATTTTCCTTGTATTTGCCAATGTCCATGGACTTATGTATCTTGAAGATCGTCTTTGTTTTTCTATGTTGTATTTTACCTACCCTTAGATGTATGATTTACAACAGTCCCGCAGTGTAATGCGGAGTCTATTCGACTTCCAAGTGGTGGTAATCCTAATTCTGTATATTCTGCATCGTCAAGTTCTTCGCATGATAATAATTTATTATACATCATAGCCTGGTAAGACAAAACAATATATTTTGATGAATTCAGAGTGCTACTGATTTTAAACAGTACTGCAATTGGTCAATATCTTATTAACACTTTTTCATTATATGTTTTATGACATTGTATTCTTGAAGGAGTGTAATGACAAGTTTCTTCACAATGTGTATAGAAATTATATATAAAATAAAACAAATATGGAGATGTAAACATTTTTTATATATGGCAAGTAGAAAAATGAAAATTGATATTTGTATATTATATAAGTCACGAGGTAATGAAAAGTCTCTTCCCAACACAATTTAATTACAAATTTTATATAAAATCAAATAACCATAAACATAAAACTTTTAATATATGGCAAGTAGCAAAATGAAAATTCATATTTCTATATTATATAATTCCAAGATAAAATATGATACCTTATCATTGTCACTTAATCTAAGCAGCATGCTGACTCTGCTGTTGTGTGTAGTGATGGCTTCTTCCAGCATGCCCTGATGCTCAACCTCTGGTCCCAAATCTTGGCAAGTACTTAAAACGTTTCCAATTATGTTCTGAAATGCATTAAGGTAAACCCTGTTTTTCGATTGAGTGATAATGCACAGTATGCTATGACTGGTGACGGTATGTCAAGAGGTATTCGTGTATTCATTTATTCATTCCTTGTTTGTTTGTCTTTATTAGGGTTTATCGGCTCATTCAACAATTGTCAAGGTTACATTGTATATAGAGGCAGTGTCTGTTGTAACAATAAGCAGGAGAAATTTAGTGAAATATTACACCGCAGACATACTCACACGACACTTCACTCGCTCACATTATCCTGAAACCCATCCAACATGTTATTCACCTACCCCGAATTAAGATCACTAAGAAAGGATCAAAAACAATAACCGAGTATTAGCGGTGTGACGCCGTCGGAGGTCCTTCTAGCTAATCACACACGAAGCGAATTGTCGACAACCTGAGCTACCGCGGCTAGTTTATTGTATTTCAGGTTTATTCTATTATGGGTTTCTCATGGAAGATTAGCTTGTTGTGTAAAAAAAATGCTTAAGTTTCTACGTTAATTTTGAGATATACTTTATGAAAGTTGTATTTTTCTTTTACGATTCATTTGATGTAGAATCACATCATTGCAAATTATCTTGTTTACCTTATGCCATAAATCAACATCTTATATGAACCGGGTTTATAACGATTTCCTATATTACTGAACTATGTTAAATAATCTTTCGTAAGAGCTTCATTTAGAGGTGGTAAAGACTTACAGGAGTATTAAAAAGTTTGCGTTCCTCTATATGCTATTACATTATTTTTCAAATTCATTTTTTATGCTACATTTCAGTTTTTAAAAAGTTATTCTTCTTTCGAGTAAACAATAAAAAAATAGTTTCAATAAATCAAGTGGCCTCGTCAATTTAGTTCAGTGTATTGTTCATTCTGAAACATGTTTTTCTTGGTTTGTTACTCGCGTATTGATACAATGATTTGTGACAATAACTTTTAAAAATAAAAAAGTAAATTATCTGAATATTGTTTAGAATGCAAAAATGCAAACTGAAACACGCCATCAATAAATGTAATATTTATAAGAGAAAACAACAAGTGCGTTGTGTGAGATACCCTGTCTCACATTCCTGGTCTAGATCCAAAGCAACCTTTATCATTATCAATGAACGCTTAGGAGAAAATGAGTCTATAAATGTTGAATTAACAATACCACGGATAATCAAAGTAAGGAAGCTAAAAGGGTGTGTGTTTAAAAACCCTGATAGTAGTAAAGGATAAGAACAACACCCCATCAATACTATATAAGTATCTTAAGTTTATTAAATCTATTCTAGAACTTGTGATGCTTTTCAGTGTTATGTATTTGTCTCAATCTGATATATATCAATTTCAGTAATTCAGATAGTGGTTTTACCTCAATGATTCCAAATTTTTTAACAAAGTCGATATTGTTCTGTTCAGTAACTTCCCCGCCTCCATGTACTGCCATATCTTCAACAAATTGCTGTAATTAACAAACCATGACCATAAACATACAGTATAATTAAAAGCATAATGTTAATACAAATTACATGAGAAAACTCTTACTTGATTCTAGGGTTTCTTTTTGTAACGAACATCGTTTTTTCATTTTACAAGTTAGAGCCTGAACCAGTTCTAAAACCCTTTAAAGAGTCCAAATTGCTGCATTGTCCTACACTTTATCCTCTAACTTGCATTACAATTGAGATCATCAGTTTTACATCATATATATTTATCAAAGCCGAAATACTTCCGACAACCTTAATGTTTAAATACTTTATCTAAATATAATAATGAACATGATTTGAAACCCTGACTCAGAAAAACAATTTAATCAAGTTTAGTGAAGTATCAACTTATATTGTTATTGATATGGATATTTTCTTTTCTCAGGATGACCCTCTACACGTGTTAGTCTCTGGATGGCCCTCTACACTTACTATAAGTACATGTATACAGCAGAATGTGTTATATTGTGACATTTTAGATGTGTGTTTGTCTCTAAAGGTGCTTTTCTTTGTAGTGTTTTTAATTCGTTTTTTCACAGTTAATGATTGATTGAAGTCTTGTCTATTCAAAGTTATTTCTTCTCTTGCGTCCATTAATGACAGCAGCTTCGAGCAAGTTCTGGGGTTCACGACGGGGTAATTCAAACAGAGTTTTGGCTTCTTCCTCTTATTAATATCATATTTATCGGAGGCATGATTCAGGTTGCATTTTTGTATTGTATACATATATTTAGGTTGCCTATTTTAGTTGGCAATTTTTTATTCTTAATTTTTTTTTTTTAAAGAATTTATACTTTTTATGATAAAGCAAAGTCAGGAAAAGTTTAAATGGTTAGCTATTTATGTGTAAAGCGCTCTTTTGATTCGTTTGTAAATAATTGATATCTTCTCTATTCTAAATTCATAGTTTCATTTTCTCTTAAGCGTCCATTAATGATGGCTGTTTTGGAGATAGACCTGGACTTGGGGACAAGGGTATATCACACAAAGTAATGGCTCTTTCCTTTTATAAATAACAAATGTATTGGAGACATGTTTAAGTTGCATTTTTGTATTAGATAATGAAGCACGGTTAGCACTTTGCACGAATAATTGAACGTAAAATAAAAAAGGACATTGACATAGAAAACACAAGAAAGACTTTGAAATCATGCAACATTGTACATACGTTCAGGGAATGCGTTTGACTTCAAATGCATATGGTTTTGTAAGATGTTACGCCCATTTGTATGACAGATGGTATAACATGATCAATGATGAACATACACATGTCCAAAGTCAATTACGGACTCTTTGATGCAAGAGCAAGCAACTATTATTTACCTATAATAAAGCATTTCTATCATATTGGTGGTTATGGAAGAATTTAACATAAAGATTTTTGACATGATTAACATGCGATATTTCTTGAAACGCGATCAATCAACCAGTCACTACGTCAACAGTCATATGTACCTTAAACTTCTTGTACTTTAAAAATGCTTGTTCTGCATCAACTCATTTGACTAGGAAATGAGTAAATAATTTACAGCGTTATATTGTATTGCCCTGTAAACACGTACTTGTAAACAATAATAATAATGCTAAGGTGTTACAATCCTCGTTATAACCTGCTGACTTCTAAACTTGTATAAACGTACTTTACCCATGTCCATGAACTTACGGCTTTAGAATATCGTCTTGGTTTTTCGAATTTAGTACTTTATAATAAGGTAAAACAAAGTACATTCTTGCGAACTGAGTAAAAATAAGGAATACCTCAATTAAATGTACATAATAATTGGAAAATAGAAAGATTTTAAAACAATCAATATTGCCAGTGAGTAATAATTCAAAAATCACACCTTCAAAGTATATAATAGTATCATGAAATCCGGATCAGCTTAAGACGTCTATACAACCAGCTTGAACTGTATGGTTAATCCGGTCATCAAAGAGTATATATGAGCACGATCTCATCCGGAAATGAAACATCGACTTTTGTCATGGTTATTGAACGCCGTGCATTAGACATGTTATAAACAAACGCAATCAAGACTTCGATCAACGAGATTATAATATCCTTCTGTGCTGAATCCTATGCGACATTTACACGTTAATGCACATGAAATTGAACGCAATGTCTTATCAACAACTTAGTTCAACAAAAAATGTATACATTAGTTTTTATTTTTCAGAATTAAGTGAATATGAATTGTATGACAGTATATTTCATGGTTTTTTTTTACAAAGTTGAAAGTTTTATTTTGTAACTTCCTATTTTGTCATAGTGGTATTGACCATGAAGTATTGGCATGCAAATTGTTGAAGCTTTATATATGAACGATTTCTTATCTTCCTCATGTATTTCAGTCAATGCATGTTACATCCTTAGTAAATTGCCCTGTTTTCCTTTGTTCCATTTCCAGCTATATTGAATCTTTTAAATGCCTGATTTTCAGATCATTGTCTACTTTTGTTTAGATTTCTTGATTGTATCTTCGTGTGCTTTTGAAACAAAAGGAAGAAAAAAAGTTAAAAAGGTGTTAAAATTTGTCTTAACTATTTTTTTTAAAACGTTGCTGTGCTAATTTAGTACAAATATATGACAAAATACGCATATTAATTAACACGTGCGATTTGATTAAAAAAAACCTAGAAAAATCAAAACAAAATTTCCAACATATTGGCATTATTGTAGTTTTTAGCTAACCATACAAGGGGTATATTGGGAAGGTTTGGTTTTCCGTTAATTGGTTTACCCACATCAGTCAATACGTTATCCTCCGTATCCGCTTATTATGTCCAAATGTTTTTGCCCTTCAAGGCTTACCTCTTACTAGAATGCTTCCAATCTTCCAAACTTTGCTCCAAACATAACATACAAGCTCTATACCAAATTTCAGTACTATCCGTCGTCATTTCTCAATTTTCCCTATGTGAAACCTATAGAAAAAAACTGTCCAAAATATCAGAAAATGGCTATATAACTATC
>JAUMGZ010186348.1:0-13575 GCA_032359645.1 Pododesmus macrochisma
ACACATTGTCATGTACCTTTATTAAGGGTCAACAAAACAAAACTGTTAACAAAACAATAAATGGATTAAATAATGCTAAAACTGTGACCAGATTAACATTGGCAGGAAAACAGAGTAAAAGATTTGTATCCTGAGTACAGGAATAACAAATGAAAAATATCCAATATTCCATAATACCTGTACTGCGCATCCTCAAATGCGGATCAGTGTAAAATTATTGTTGTTTGTGTGTTAAATCACGTGAATGCACTCGAGTTAAACGCAGATATGCTTAAAAAGTGTGCGAGAATGTATATGCTGTTAGATAGTCTTTTCTTCTGTTCCCCTCCCTTGTATATCCGCGGGGGGCTAGTCGTTAAAGTCGCCGACTTGTAATCATAAGTGCCTTTCACCTTCTAGGATCGATTCCCGTCCGGGGCGGCCTGGTGCGAGAAAGTTGCCAGTAACTTGCCATAGGTCGGGTACTCCGGTTTCCTCCACCAGTAAACCTGGCAAGTCCGTAAATGACCTTAGCTGTTGATCGGACAATAAGTCCTTAACACAAACCTTGTGTATCCTTTGTCTTGCGAGCCCATAATTATTCGCTATCTAACTTTTTAAACCACCCCTTCTTTTTTTGGTTTATCGTTTCCATATTGCAGTACAAGGGGTGGACATGGGAATTTCCACAATGCGTACTAGACCATCCAACATATTTTCACTGTGAAACCAGACTGTAGCTTTGATTTATAATTGTCATATTAAAGACGAACTGACCCCACTGTCAATACCATACTGTATTTATAACGCTATAATGGTAAGGAAATCAAGCATCTCAATGACATTGAAAGTTACCTTGGCACATTTTATAGTCCTAGTAGGGACACCAATATAAGTTTGTCAGAATGGTGCCAACAAATGACAAATTTCATGACAAACATGCTTGTTCGAGATGACTAGGCAGCAACACTTTTACATGGGTTTATCCTTTGTTCCGACTTATTCCTTGTGTCATGTACCAGAGCGGTGGCCGAGTTGTTGGGGCGTTCGTTTTGTGTTGGTAGACTTTTGCTAGCGTCCCAGGTCGTGGGATCAAATCCAGGTCGCAATCTTCTCGATCCCTGGTAAGCGCTCATCATTACTGGGTAGGAGGATGACTGGTTGGTGCGGTGTCAGGACAATGTGACCGAGTCAAGTATCATATCCATGTGTCAATGGCTTGATTTTTCAGTGAGACAGGACTACAAAGTCGCTATAAGTGCGCACTGTCACAAGCAGACACCGTCTCGATATGACCTAGACATGTGTTAAATGTATAGGGACGCTAAAGCCAAAGTATACAAACAAACAAACCTTTTGCCATGTACTGTCCCGTTACTTTTGCTGCTTTTTTCGTATCCTAACATTAGGTTTTACTCCTTTGATTTTATGTTTATGATATCAATGCAAAAATTATGGAAGTGACGTCAAACTCCCATAAAACAATCACACTACACATGGACAGGTCTTTAACATGAAATCACATAGATCTATTCTACTAATGGACAGTCATACATTTAACGATTATAAGAAAATAACTCATCATTTCAGAGAGAATGACAGTTTATATATGAATATTCAGAGTTAAGGTCAAGGCAAGAGAACGTTTTGGTTTCACAATTTTACCGAAAGTGTTGAGACGATTACACTTTTTTATATATCAGCTGATATATGTGCTATTAAAATAGTGCATATTTCATTTTTTCTATAATTTTTCGATATGGTTATTGGTTATAAAATTCGGGTAAATTTAAAACAGATATTTAAGCTCACATATACTATACACCAGACAAGGAATGACTCGTATTAATGGAGAATTAATCGTTACAGTAACCATGCGGACCTGCATTAATGGGTGTTCAGAGTAAGAGTTGTCTCTCTTACTACTCGTGTCGCTATAATTCACCATGTTGTACGACAAAGCAAGACTTAGAAATTTATATACTTACAATATGAATACCATAAAAGTATGTTAATTAGCAAGTTTCCGTTCCATATTAGTTGGTTGCGTGTGAGGGTGCGGACTAAGATTGATTATTAAAATGAATGAATAACTGAAAAACATACCACACTGTTTTGATATTGACTTGATATTTATTGACATACATACTAATTGGTAACTGTGTATAATACGATTCTTTTATCTCCAAATTTACATTTAAATTACATTATTGTTTTCACAATGGTGGCATTGGTAGTGAATCAGTATTTTGAATTGTTCATCTGTAATATTGAGATACTAGTTTACCCGTTTTCTTTGAATCATATGTCTAGTACTTCTCGAAGTTATATAGTTTTATCCATCGCACTGCAACTTTTAAACTGAACATCTAATACGTCAGAGGGTTATTAAAAATCTAGATAAAGATAGCTTGAACTTTAGTTCATTTATTGGTGCCATTTTGTAATATTTCATTATAACTGTGCTGAGTAACTTCTTGGTAATGTTAACTTAAGTTAATGTGTCAAATATTTAAACATATGTAAATGTGTTAAACGGTCAAATTTAATACACCGAGTATTTAACCGACATAGAAAAAGAAAAGGGTGTACATCGCCGTTTTTTTTTTTAACATTTATTAAATTGAAGTCACGTTAGTTTATTTTGTTCAAATTCATTGAATAGTATTCTGTACTTGCTTACCATCGGCATGGGGTGAACCTTACACCAGAAAGAATACTTGCCATCTTCTATTAACAGACGCGTACTGATTTTTCTACATGTTTGAACCTTTTAATATCAAGTTCTTATTCATTTGTATAAGGCACACTCAACGTTACGCGACTATGACTATGGAATTTAATTGTGCACTATAATAAAAACTTAAAATATCTTTTAATTATTTTCAATTTTATTGATCTATTGGTTAGAACGTTCATGTCATTCAGTATATAAATACCTGTCAATTTAACACGCAATTTGTTTACAAGAAATAAAAAATTTAAAATTCCACAATCTTATAATTGAATTATGCTATTTATTCGACTTGGGTGCAGACGATGATTGCGTGAGTTTTTTTTCTTTCAAATATAACACAAGAACCGGTTTATGGACTAATTTGAATGATGTATTATGAAGTACTTTTCTATTCAAATTATCAACGAACAGGCACTCTTTGTTAGCGTTAGCAAAGTTAAAAATAAATTTATTTCGTTTTTTCTTTCTTTGATGCTGTTTATCCTATGTATGTACCCAGCCATGTGATATTAAAAGGTTTATTAAAGCTTATTGTGTGCTAGTTTTTCGTTCCGTATGATATTCTATTCACGATATGTTTATTTATCACATGAGTGGACAACTGTTATTTATGAATATAGCTTAATGTGTTTGCACTTTATCGGAATTTTTAAAAGAAATTATTTAACGCATTGCCTGACACGTTATCTTGATAGGGGATTTGAAGGGAAACTATGTGTTCCCGTTAAGCTTAAACGTTTAAAAGTTTAAACTTTATTTATTTTACAACGATTGAAATAAAAGTTATTACAACTTATGTCGAACTCTCTCTCGTTGGCACACGGATGATAGCGCGAGTGGATACTTTCTGTGGGAAGAAACCGGAGTGCCCGGAAGAAACCCACGTGTTCAGGTTGGCGATCCTGAGCCATCCTACTAACGACACCGCGTATCGAACCCGGGCCGCATTGGTGAGAAGCGAGTGTCTTAACCATTCCCGTAAAGCTCGTGCAAGCGAGTGTCTTACACCTCGCGTAAGTCCGACAAGTTGAAGGGTAGGGGCCAAACAAAGATCGACTCGACCTTTGGAAAGTTCTTACCGTTCTTTTCTAAATACTTTGCTTGTATAATACTGTTGCTGCTTCTATTCATATCATGTCAATATTTTTTCCCCTTAACCCTTTCGTCACGATATGAGTGACATATTCTTATTGTGACATTTGTTTATATTTTTTGTAAAAAGTAAAATTCCATTTACCGGACTTGTCACGGAAGCTTCACGGAGGGGACGTAAAGCTGGCAGTCCCGTGAATACGTGTCATAGTAGTACGATAAAAAAAAATACCATGTAAAGTTCGAGAAGAGTTGGCGGTTGTGCAGTTGCATAGGCTTATCCTCTTACATGTACCTGCTTTATTGCTTGATTTTTCCGATACTGACTGATGCCTTTTCTATCCCGTTCCTATTACTGGGTTGTTCTCCTAAAATAACTCTTTTAAAAGTATGAAATCAACCGAGAGAAAATAAGTAGTTCTATATAAAGAGATAATCACTTTTACTCCCGTTAACGTTACAAATTACGTTCTTCCTCACTATTTCTGAAAATTAAACGCCGTTGACATTTTTCTCCGTCTCTGCAAGAACGATACTGGTATTCACATACTGTTATTTGGCATGTCATTCAGATATTGAATTTCACTTTTAAGTTTGTATACGAACTATTTATCACACAAACCACAATGAAAAAAGTTGCTTTAATATAAGGCAAATCAGCAAAACGTTTTATGAACACCAAATAGACAACGTATGCAGTCATGCAGAGATTTCTTCTTGTATGCAATTCTATGATTGAATTGTTGCTTTGAGGCTTTTGAAAACACGAACTTTTACTGATACCCTCCTCTGTCACAAAAGTATTAATAAAACAACCGTTTTTTCCAGGGTGAGATGGGTTTTGATTTTATTCTTTAAAGCTTATCAATATATCGAGCGATAACCTCCGCTCCGTGCGCGGAAGGTAGCGTCTTCGATGCCATGCCGCGTGATACCTTAACTGTTAATTTTTGGTAATCTTCTAACCTTAAGCTCTGCATTCGAGGTAGGAGAACTTGCCCTGTGTCGGGATAATGTGAATGATTAAAGTATCATGTCGATGTGGCTGCGGCATGATATTTCAGAGGAGAAGCACTATATACAGTCGCCGTTAGTGTGCACCGTCACAAGCAGGACCAGCTCAATTTTATTTACTCGGTTGCTACTATTCGAGTATCTGCTCACGCATTCTCATACTATCAATGACACTAATGTCTAGTATGGAGTAATGCCATTTTAGGGACTGACAACCAAGAAAAGGACTATCAATCGTAAAAATGAACACTTGTTTGTTTGTTTAATTAGGGCTTAACGTCACGTCCAAAACCTTTCACCGATATTGTTACAAAAGACCAAAGGAGTAAAACCAAAAGATAGGACAAGAAGAGAAGCGGCGACAGGAACGGGAAACGAAAGCCGAAACTAGTGTAAGTGCAGTATTTGTTTGAAAATACAACAAACAATTTGAACTTGAAAACTGATTATGAAGTTGTAGAAGATTTAATTTGTCTTGTCTTGTCCGTTGTAACAATAGTATATAAGACTTATATCGTACATCTTCTCTACCTGTGTTACTATGGTGACAGTCATCTACCTGGATCGAATATCGAGTACCAATAAGCAGGACGAGCTGTGGTGGTGACCTGCACCACAGGTAAATTTTATCCCATATGCCAATTGAAAGGGTTATTTCCCTTTTTCCGAACTCAAAGCTGGTAATGAATGATACTCATTAACACATCACACACAGTATGTACACAATATGTTGAACACATTAGTATATCTCATTTAGAACGTTTTAAAGTTTGTTATCAGTCTAATGATCAGAAGTATGCCATAAAACACTGAGTGTGCGGAATCCATAATTACAAAATAAAGTGTTACAATTCATTACACACATTAAATATTAATTTGATGACATCAATGACCCTCGTTTATAATACATTGACTTTATCATGCATCATGTATTTCGCTAATAGAATATATAATGTTTAGATTCTTAGCATTTTTCGAGACGCATCATCCACCCCTTTTAAACTAGTTATTTATATATAAATAGTTATTCAAATTGATAATACATTATACATACATGGAGTAGAAACTCACATTGAGCATAAACTTGATGTTTATTTTTGAATTTTTTTTTAATGTTTTTCTTTTTTCCGAACAAGAAACAACAATAGTAAAAGACAGTAGAAAAAAGGATCACTGATGCATGTATAAAACGGTAATAATGTATCACGTTATTTTAATATAAACTGGTCATTTGTAAATTGAAATAGATCAATGTACACAATATTGCTAGTTTGAATTTAGGAAGAATGACATCTGGATACACAAATGCTATCTAAAACTTGCTTCCAAAACATATGATATGTACAAGAGGAAAAAACAAGAAGAAATAGAATCAACAGAACAAACGCTATTGACAAAGGCCAATACTCTGTTTGATACACCCTCGTCCCGAACGCAAGATACGGCAGAATGAAGTTTACAGAATGGAGCGTAGATCAAGATTTGGTTTTAATCAGATTGATCTAAACCAAACATAACGTTAAATTGTTTGCTATAACAATCAATGAAGGGTACATAAAGTTGTTATTACAGAAGAAGACTGTTATTTTCCATTTTATGCTACTGACCTTTGACCTCTGATAATTTGAATAATTATGCCCCACTCCCTTAGATAATTATATTCCAGTATAGGAGGACTTGGCACTATATATGTGCCAAGTTTGAAGTAAATAGTAGCTAGGCCTAATTTTGACCTTTTAGTACGTCGTCCTTTGGTTGAAATAGGCCCAGCGGTTCTTGAAAATAAGTCCAAGATGTTAAAAAAAATTCTTAGTGGTTTGTTTATGCACATATTTATTTTTCGTTCGCAAACCTATGATGTATATACATTGTAAATATACTGTATTTAATCAGAAAATTGCTTACATGTATAAAAAGTGAATGGAAACAATAACTATGAGCTTAAACCTGCTATCAAAACCAAGACTGAATTCAACAATCAGGTCAAAAAGGTCGCCCTAGGTCATGCAGTTACAAGTTTGCTTTGGCTGTATTCGAAGTCTTTTTATATTGTATGTAATGATTAATGCTTATTTGAACGTTTTAGTTATAAAATTATATTGCTTAAAATACAATATTGCGAAGGGACTACCAATGAATATAATATTTAAAGTAAACAAAAAAACATAATACTCTTTGTTGATGGACCTCGTCAATACTCTTTGTTGAAGGACTTCGTCAGTCTCCAGGTCTAGTAACGAATCACAATGAGGTGTTTATTACAATAGAATTAAATTAAATAATAAAAAATATCTTAGTACTTAAAAATCTCTGTCTGTTGACACTTCCTATTTATCGAGTATACAATACATGTATTATTGCTCTTTTCTTGTCTTTTACCAATAAATCTTGGCCATGTTTCAACAAACAGGCACCTATTTGTACTGATTTGTTTGTCATTTGACAGCGTGGGGTCTTTAAAACATAAAGAAATCACTTTTTTAAACTTCACAAAGGAGTGCCATTTATATACTGAGGGGTAAACATTCACCACCCATAATTATGCAATTAAAATGTGCCAACGTAATTGGAACATTGACGTTTACATAGTATGGTATAATAACCGCTTGAATGTAAGTGTCGCTCGGGTTAATACAGATGATTTGCAACCTGATTCATTTAAAATTCAAACGCCTTACATAAGTTCCCATTGACACACATACTGACATAAATGGTACATTTAAATATGCGTTTAATATTCAGTCCATGTGATAACATACGTACTGAGGGTATACGTACTTAACGAATCAGTATGAGCAACTATACACAATTTCCCTGCGTTGGTCAAATGATAAAAAAACGTTTTTTTCTTTGATCCTATTCATCATTGTGTATATCATTTTCATGTTTGAAAGCATCTTGCTTACAGTATTTAAATTACTACCATCTTTTATAAAAAAATTATGCACACAAGATAATTTTAAATTTCAGAACAGTGAACACTTTGGATGAAGTTAGTATGCATCACTTAGCGCAGATAAAATAAACAAGCACACAGAAAGGATTTAATTTAAAAAAAAAACATGCCAACGTAACTAACAACTAAATGTGTACACACATATATATATATATATATATAGTGACGTTTGTCTGTTTTGTAACATTACATCCTTTCGGTTTATTTATTTATAATATCTTTGCTAAGTGAATATGTAAGAGTTGTCTATCTTACTCTCACACAGAATGGTCACTGATGAAATTATTTAAAAACGTTGCAATTGCCTTCCAAAATTTAAGCATCACTACTAACAACTTACAAAATACTGACAAAATATTTAAGATATACTCAGTCCTATACAATGAACAATATTTATGGAGCTCTAAGTGGTTCTCTTAAGCGAAGAGCGATTGTTATCATTCATGACAAACCTCTTGAAATGCTTCGTTTAGCATGCATTAAATTCATCAGTAGCATACTTCATGTTTTGACCAAGAACGGGTGTGAATTATATCGTAGATAATTTTCATTCCAAATTACCAAAGTAGATAACACTTTGACAAAAAAGCTTAATGCCACGCATGTTGCACCTCTGGGCATATATTACTAAGCTTATTAAGATCACGGCCTTGGCATGTGATTAGAACAAGAGTATACACTACGAGGGTTTACTATGAATTAAACAAAAATGGCATCGAATCATAATAAACATTTATGCTACAAAAGCCTCTTGTAATAATTTTTATAAATATGTTTTATTTCGCTTGTTTTTTTGACATTTGATCATCAAAGGATAGAATTAACATGAATTAAATGTTAAAATTACGAAAACGACCACATACTTAAAAGTAAATTAACCAGTCTACTTTAAAGAAAACAAACTTTTGATTTGTTTCACACCATACCAGATGTTGGTTATTTAAATTAGATTTTACATAAATTGTCGCGCGGAGTGCAGACGTACTGTAAAAGAGTGCAGACATACTAAAGAGCAGACGACAGCGACACAATCCATTTAAACCATTTAAACAAGTACATATAAAATACGAACGTAAGCAAAATTGAAAAGAACGATTTTTACTCCCACGTTCCGCTCACATTTGTGATATTACTGGTAGCCAAAAATCATTATACGTTAGTACTCTCAATGTCTGTTACAGTGGTGAAACAGCTACATTTTGTACCTCAAGGTGTGGTCACAAAGCCGTTAGTGGACGTAGTTGAACGTAGTGGAGGCTAACGTAGTTGAATATAGTTGAACGTACAGGCATCCGTACCGTACCGTAGTTATCCGTGACGCTAACTTGGTATTAACTTGGGGGAGCCGTGATTTTCGATTTCATTTTTGGACATTTTCAAAAGAGCGGTACGTTATAAGCAAAATTTGCATCCGTGATGCTAACGTACTGAAGCGAAGTCTAACGTATTCTAACGTTCTCTAGCGTACTCTAACGTACTTTACCCCCACAAAACCAGTGACCAGTTTCACTGCCGGGAAGAGATAAGTACGTTCAAGTAAGGTCTGTGCTACGTCATGCTACGTTAAAGTAGCTGTACTGCGGGTGTCAGTACGGGTCCCTATCACGGTAGACTAAGTTACCATCGTAAAACTACGTTAATAGCCACGTTACGGTACGTAACATTACGTAACAGTACGTAACAGTACGCTATTGTTACGGTATTGTTTCGTTACAGTACGTTTAACTACAGATAACTAGGTTGAAGTGCTGGTAAGTACAGTAAAGGGACCGTTCCCCAGACAAGTGCCAACACGTTCCCAAATAGTACGGAGTTGCTAAATATACCGTAGTTGGACGTTCTTTAGCGATCGCTTAACCTACACTCATACATATATGCTTGTGTGAGTGCATCCGTATGTACATGTACATGTATGAACGCACTCACTCCCACCCGCCCGCCCGCCCACACACACATGCACATATAGATTAAAACTTAAAATACCGAGCAAACAATATTGGTTGGACACCTTAAATGTGGAATACAAATACAAAGATCAATTTGTCAAACTATCGCAAGTAACAAACAAGGACTGTGTGGATAGCAAAAGGGGCCAGGATAAGAAATGTAAACAACTTCACAATGCACCGTAATAATAAAAGTCTTTCTTGGAAGTCAAAAACAAGAAGAAAAAGGATCAACAGAACAAAAGTTATTGACAAATTAACAATTATAGCTTCATCAAAAAATCACCACCAGAATGAACTAGCAAAGTGAGACGCGCATTAAAAATGACGTCAAACAAACCAAACAAGCAGTGCTATTATTTGAGAGAAAAACCCAATAGATTTAAAGTTTTATTATTTATTCAAGAAAGTACTAAGCATTTATCGCTCCTTTATATGAAGCAAATACCGCATTATGTGTATATGATACATTGAAATTAATATTTGATAATCCGCCGCCTTAGATGTGGGCGTTCTGTTAACGTTGATGCGAAATTAATACCTTGAAAATAGTTTAACGCATATAAAACTATATTTAATTACATATTGCTCTCGCTGTCTGTCTGAAACAAAATACTTTACATTAGAATGAATAGTTTGCTGATGAATCTAGTTATATATCATTGGGCTTACAATGTTTTATCAAGGAATACATGTAAGTGTTTAATTAAGCATGGATAGCGCGCATTAATCGATTTGTCTGAACGCCTGTTCAGAATTATAGCACCATAAACGTCAACAAATTACAGTTTAATACTTATATTTTCATTTACATTTTTTCCACAGCAAATGTATTTTCTAGTAATTAAAATTGAAATTCGCAGCCGTCAGTGTCGTTATTGGAACAGCCACCGGAAATAACTAGTGTAGCAACAAAAGAGTACTTGCAGAAAATAACAAAAACAGATAATATTTTTATGAATATGTAAAAATGAATCATAAAAACTGTCCTAAACATGTGATTAACAACTTTGCAATTGAAAAGTAATTATTGAAAGTTAAAAAGAAACGCGAGCGTGTTCGCGGAAGAAAGACAAGTACTACGACATGTTTTCAATATAACTACGCCATAGTTATGTTAAAATAAACGCCAAAAACTCTCTATGATTTGAATAGATAGATTACATTGTAAATGTAAATATTATAGCATCAAGTTAAACTTTTAGAGTAAAGTTACATGTATTATGCATTACGTATCTTTCGGATCTTGATTAATAATTTTTTTGATTTTTGTTATTGCCTTCTCACATTTTTTGTATGAAAATTGTATTTGGTCCGCTTTAAAGGGTGCACATTACAAGATGAATGTACGTAAAATGTATAACACTGCGGCGCTACACCAGAACCAGTGTAAATGATAGTATAATGTACAAAATAAACTGTTTTTATTTCATAAATGAGCACGAGAAAACATGATGGTTAGTCATTAAAGTCTAGTTGGAAAAACCCTTCCATATCGTATCAAATTGATCCAATTCATTAAGGTGTATTAGGTACATGTATACATTGAGAGCCACATATAAACAACAAAACATAATATACGTCGTCAGAATATTTTTTTTTAGATAAGAAGTGTTATTTACCCAAGCGAAGTACAACTGTAGATACAATATGAATTGACAAAAGGGTTCCAATTCCTAGTATATCTGAATGGATTACCAAATCATAACACTGTTCACTTCAATCCATAAAGAAAATATGTTTTTGGTATATCAATTTAAAGGGTCAATGTCAATGTACGAGGTAAATATTCATTTGATTTGTTTTGTTTTGTTGTCTGTCACCTTATTGAACTTTTAACATTGGACCTGGCTCTTAGGTTTGTCGGCTTAAATGTATATGTAAGCAAAATGAATGTCATTTGTTATGAACGTCTTTCAAGTCAGGCGAAGACGTATAATTTTCGTGTTGATAATTTTTTTCTTGATTCTCCCCACTCTTACATTTCGGACTCGAACTTTTGAACCATAACATCTACGGACTTCATATTTGGACCAGCGATACTACCTGGAGAGAGGCAGAGCTTCTTGCTTGAAGGGGTCCAGAGGTCAAAGATCAAGGTCATAGATGTATTCGAAAGATCAAGTTCTCTATAACATATAGTTTTGTAATGGATAAATGCGTTCTCTTTGATTGTTAGGTCATTGCTCTTTAGCATTAATATCAATAGCCCTTGGTAGTATTTAAACATTTATATTTACCCTTGGATTGTGCTGACATAAATCAACAAGACTATTTACTTTACCGATTACACAAATTGATGATTATTATGTTGTATTGTTGAGTTCAATTTTGATTTACATTGGGTGTTTTAATGTCGTGTTACTCTCTCCTGGCTCATATATTTTATTGTTCAAATATTAGTGTTACCCCATACTCCGCATAGTTGATCAATGTCAATTAATCTCAATTATAAAAAGCTTTAAATTGAAATTGCTTACACATTATTGTTATTTATTTATGTTAATATTAAAAAAAAACAAACTATAATTATTTTGACAGATATTGAACAGTACACATCAATATTATTCTTTTTAAACACAACTGTAATGATCAAACAATTTATTCGGAGTATGGGGTATTCAAGTTATGAATATGATATGACTTGGTAATTTGACCTTGACTTTCTTGGAGGTTTCGCTCACAAAGACCTTTTTCTGCTGACAGGACAAAGCAAGGACGAACAAATTATAGTACAAACTGATTTAGGAAACTTACAATACCCACAGGAAACAAATGGGAATAGTTTCCTGTGAAATGGTTGCTTTTTACAAATAGCATGTGGATATTGACAAACAAACAATAGTTATAAAAAAAATTACCACTAGAATGAACCTGCAAACTTAAATGTGCATTGCATTGTGAAGTAAAACCAACCAAATGAGTGCGAGGACCTCCTTCACGACCCAAAGCCAAACTGCAATTCAGCCGTCATCAACGAAATCTGAACAAAGATCATTTAAAAATTCACCTTTATACATTTTATTTACTTTTTGAATAACTTAATTACATACCACATTTACCCTCTTGCAATTAATTAATTTTAGCGAAGTTTGAGACCATTTACTTCAGTTTTCTTTATAAAAATTATGACAGTGTATGAAATTGATGTGGATTTATGCCAATTCAAGTTATGAATAAGATTTGACGTCTTGTTTTGGTATGTTGCCCCCATCCGTGAAATTGTTATTTGATAATGTCTGGAGCTTAAAGCCATTGAGTCGTTTTGAAAAAGGTATTTAAGTACCTCACAGGTGCAAATTGTAAAATTAGATTTTCTTCCATAGAAATACACATACGACCAGTCAGCAAACAATACGCACGAGATGTCGATGTTATCTCTGTATGCGCATTAAAAACATCATTTATTTTTTACATATATGTAAGTTTCTGTTTTTGTTTTTAATTTTAGCACTTTCTTTCTTCGGAAGGTGCACTAACTCTCAAAAGAATGTAAAAGTACATAAACACTTAATACCTTATTTTGTTTTGTTGACTGAGGGTTGGCTTGATTTTACCTGTCTTTGAAGTTTCAAAAGGAATCATCGATGCATGCAAGTACAATCTAATGTACTGTATAATTACTCCTCGCTTTAATTCGCCATAGGTGAATAGTTAAGTTCGATCTACACAATCAGCAACAGATTTTTACCACATATATGATACCGCGTTTCCATTCAAATTTTACTGTTGAGAAATATTTTAATAATAATATCTGGACAGCTATGTTCGCGGGAACTTGTATTTCTGGTAGTGTCACCCAAATCAGACACAAAGATCAGCACGTCCTTCGGAGTGGACGCTTAGCTTGT
>JAUMGZ010186359.1:0-13574 GCA_032359645.1 Pododesmus macrochisma
AGAAGTTGTTTTTGTGAAAAGTTTACGCACGACGCACGACGCACGACGACGGACAAAGAACGATCGCAATAGGTCACTTTGAGCCTTTGGCTCAGATGACCTAAAAATTCTATGGTTATGTGAAATGCAAGAGACTTGGAAGTGCAAGTATTCTAAGACACTATATCATCAAAAATAAGAAGCAAAGACTAATACTGTTAGTACTGTGCTGTGAGATAGTAGTAACGGTCAACTACATAAAACATCAAAAATAAGATGCAGAGACTAAGACTGTTAGTACTGTGCTGTGAAACAGTAGTGGTCAACTACATAAAACATCAAAAATAAGATGCAGAGACTAAGACTGTTAGTACTGTGCTGTGAGACAGTAGTGGTCAACTACATAAAACATCAAAAATAAGGTGCTAAGACTAAGACTGTTAGTACTGTGCTGCGAGACTGTAGTGGTCAACTACATAAAACATCAAAAATAAGATGCTAAGACTAAGACTGTTAGTACTGTGCTGTGAGACTGTAGTGGTCAACTACATAAAACATCAAAAATAAGATGCAAAGACTAAGACTGTTAGTACTGTGCTGTGAGACAGTAGTGGTCAACTACATAAAACATCAAAAATAAGATGCAGAGACTAGACTGTTAGTACTGTGCTGTGAGACAGTAGTGGTCAACTACATAAAACAGCAGATGTTTTCTTCATGATATCATGCTATCAATGTTTTAGTGTTGTCGTACAATGCATAAGAATAAATCAGGTTTTAAACTGGTGAATTCTAAATACATAATGTCGTACAATGCATAAGAATAAATCAGGTTTTAAACTGGTGAATCCTAATTATAAATACAGGAAAACTAACTTTAACCTGCTAGATTTGTGTTTAAATAGTAATTTTTATATTATATATATAATATTATATAACTGTTGTTTATCAGTGGAAATTTTATATCAAATTAATTGTCAATTAAATCAAAATGTTATAATAATTTTACTCCAAATATACAATTTAGAAGACTGATTATAACCGCAATTGTGCATGTCGGAGCACACTATTTTGGTCACTTACACAACGTATTATTGACAAGGCTAAGGAATACATTTTAATATTTAATATTCTTTTTAATTTATGAACTCTTATTTAACAATTTAATTAAACAACTTTTATTTTACATTCAAGAATAGCATGACACTACAAACATGACTGGTTGGCAAAAAGCATTTAGTGGAACAGCATATTATTATGTCCTTATTCTAGAAACGAACTGTTTGGTCAACTGCTGTGAGCTGTTAGTAATCTTACATAATATGCAAACTTCGAATTCAGTATTTAGTCATTTTGTATTTGTTATACAGTATATAGTTTAAAAATTACTGTGTGCAAGACTATCTTATATACACATTCCTCAGTTTGAAAAATTAAAAATTATTAAAACTAAAAGTAAAAAGAAAGAAAGTTTAAATTTCAGTTTAGTCATTCAAATAAATCAAAAGTTTATTAGAAAAATTGTCAGGTCACAATAGAATGAAGAAGACACCTGACAGACTGAAATCACACAAGGACAGCAGACGACAGTGACCGTAACTTACAGCCCTTTTATGGTCCTCTTGTTGTCTCAACATATCGTTGTATTCTCTATTGCGGACATCTTCCTTCCGTCGCAGCTATTCGATGATGCAGAATAAAAATTGTGGGTTACATACTAATAACTAATACAACCTGCCTGTCAGAACAAATACACAAATCTTCTACAATACATGAATCTCAATCGGCAGACTTCGGGTGAAATCGTTACTCTCCTTCAAACCTCGGCTGTACTACGATTGGTGATATGTGTCTACACTACACATTTCTTTGCCAGAAGTATAGAGGCTTCACTTGGTGTAGTGTACCTTAGATATGGAAATGGTTCCATTTCACAAAAAATTTGACATTCAAAGAAAATATAACATTTCTTAAATCTTGTATGAACACTGACGAAAGACGCATCTTCAATTTGCGTGAGGAGATTTTTGTTTTCTTTATTTGAGATTTTTGAAAGTAGTTCCAATGGCAGCCATTGTTATACGGACGAGGTTAGTTGAAGTACACAAAAACTGCCGAAGTTGAGACGAGCGACATAAATCCCTCTTCTACTCAACAAAAGGGAGATAACTCATGCAAGTCAAAAAAAGGAGAAGATAACTCTTCTCTGGAAAAAGGGAAGATGAGAATTCCCTGTAACTAGCAAATAAAGATGTTTATTAGTTAATTCATTAACATTATTTGCTATTTAACAAAAACTACGTATAGACAATACAGTGAACTTTACTAGCTAGCAATGAGAATAATTAGTAATCAATTTTTAAAGTGTGGTTAGATTTCTTTATAAACTAGCTTTCTATTGATATTACATTTCTAAACATCTACAGGGTTAAAGGGACCAATAATTATGATTTTGAAACAAAGCATAAGTCATTTGTCAATAGTTATTTTAAGTCTGGTGCGGCTGATTATGGGTTGTTCAGAGCTTTTCATGACATTTGTCCTCCAGGTGAGAAGGTTAAACCACACAACTTCTATTTTATACACTGTCTGCATGAGTGATATTTAATCTTGAGGTTTGTTTTGACCTTGTCTAAATTCTTTTAATTTTCTTTTTTAGATCTGCCCCTGGCATAAACCTGCTCAATATTTATATCCCGAGGGAGAAATTAACAAAGTGCGATAAATTACCTCAGCTGAGTTGGATTTGAGACCTGGAAGTGAGCTCTCAAAATGTTCTGCTGATCTAGCTGGCTTCCTGGTGGGTGGTTGCTGTGTAATAATAGGTACATAAAGCTTGGTCAAATACTGGCATATAAATAAATACAAGAGACCCATTGGGTCTTAACCTCCACCTGGATGCAATATAGGCATGAAATAAATTGTTAGCATTTGAATACATTTGTTTACTTTTGATCCAAGGGTCAAGCCCTAAGTCCATGCCCTAAAGTAACTATAAACCAAAGCATTCATCACTTATAAGGTTTCTAGTAATTATAAGAATTTTTTTTAATTTTTTCAAATTTTCCCAATTTGGTGCTCCCTGGGGACATTCATTTGAAGAATGCTGAGCCCCTTCCCCCAGGGATGCCTTCTTTTGGTTGAAATTGGTACTGTTGTTTTGAACAAGATGTGAAAATATGAAAAGATAATATATATTTGCTATATAATATAGTGTTGAGCTTTGACCCCAAAATGTGTAACCTATTATTTACCCCAAGGTCATGCCTTGAACCAACTTGGTCCTCCATGCCTTAAAATGACTACATACCAAAGCGTTTAGCTCAAGGCTATCTGGTTTATTTTCAAGAAAATTTTTGAAATTTTGTAAAACAAAATTCCTCATTTGGGTATCAAATTGGAGCCCCTTGGGGCTGAGCCCCATCATTTAAACAAATCTCAATCCCCTTCCCCTGGGGATAATCCTACCAGGTTTGGTTGAAATTGGTCCAGTGGAGAAGTCGAAAATGTGAAAAGGTTAGGACTGACGGACAATGGACAGACAACGGATGGATTGACGTATAGGATTTGTATGAGAACTCAGCCCACCTTGGACCTTTGGTCCAGATGAACTAACAACATGCATATGTATAATAAAATGCAACAAGCATGTGTCTATGACACAATACATTAATGATACTAGCATGCAGTACATCTGGAATGTGAAAGTGACTGGTTTTAATCAGATTGGCTTGACAGATATTTGACACTAGCTATAAATGGACCTACTGTATGAGCCAATATTTATTGTCACACAATATCATTTATGTAATATTCAAATTTCTTTCACAGTTTAAGTTACTTTGAAAAACTTTAGTACCTGCCATAAATTGCCATAATACACCCAGTCCAAGCAGGATTACAACATTACTGTAACAAGAGGCCTAATAGGCCTGGAGGTCCACCTGATAACTTAATACTAATTAGATAATTATATAGGTTGCCACTCTCACTTACCTGGTTTGCTTCTACCTATAGAGTATTATTTCAACATGTATATTAATGAATGTTACATTTCATATTTGTCAATATTCGAGCTTTCTTCTGTTGCAAAAGACGAAAACATCCAGTAAATAGAATTTGATTAAACCTGTTTATAATAGTTTAAGTATCCAGCTTTAGTACAATAAGTATGACGTAGTTTTTGCATGATGATATTACACAATCCCCTTCACATAAGGACACTTCCTTCCAAGTTTGGATGAAATTGTTCCAGTGGTTTAGGGGGAGAACTTGACATAATTATTATAAAAAATTAACCAAATGTCCCCTGAGGGATCAGGTCCTTTGTTTGTACAATCTTGAATCCCCTACCCCGAAGGATGCTTCCAGCCAAATTTAATTAATATCTGTCCAAAAGTCTCAGAAAAGATGTCATTTAAAAGCATACTGTCAAATTTACCCCTTTTGGCCCCGTCCACCTGTCTCCTGTGGGTCAGGTCCTTCATTTGTAAAATCTTGAATCCCATTCCCCTAAGAATGCTTCCTGCCAAATTTGGTTGAAATCTGCCCAGTACTTTCAGAGGAGATGTCGTTTAAAGCAAAAGTTAATGACGGACGGACAAAGAACGGACGCAGAAAGCCGGACGACAGACAAGATTAGTATGAATCACCTACCTCTAAGGATGCTTTCTGCCAAATTTGGTTGAAATCTGCCCAGTACTTTAAGAGGAGATGTCGTTTGAAGCAAAAGTTAACGACGGACGAAAGAAGGATGGAGGCAGAAAGCCGGATGACAGACAGGATTTGTATAAGAAAAGTCCACCTTGGACCTTCGGTCCAGATGGACTAAAAACCTTGCATCGTGTACGGTCTACTGCATTATCCTGCATATTTTGCATACAGTGTTCCATGTCTCTGCGTTGGGTATATATTGTACACTAAAAATGGTAGGGAAGGGTAGGGTAGATTGTACATGGTTTGGAAGAGTATATACTGTATACACCATATGGTAGGGTAGGGTAGATAATTTGGTACATGGTAGAGTAGGGTAGATAGTATATGGTAGGGTAGATAGTACATGGTAGGGTAGGGTAGATAGTACATGGTAGGGTAGATGGTAAAGACTTTAAATTGGTAAAAAAAATGCACATAATTTCTTCAGTCACATACAATTTGTTTACCGAGTAAAAACTAAATTTATTAGAATAAATTAACATAACAGTTTGAAAACTTAAAAACCTAAAACCTAAAAATTATTATGCAATTTTTTGATGTATTCTTCTTAATATGTATTTGTTTTATTTTGTTGCAAGTGATAAATAGGATGTGGAGTTGTCTGAATTATACATTCTTATTCTTAATTTAGAGATTTAACGGGTTAAATCACAACATGATTTACTTCTTAAATAATCATTACAACATTAATGTTCCAACTATATAAACAAAGAACCATCTTATTGAAAGTTAATTTAATTTAAAACGGAAGGTACAACAGTAGGGGTATTCACAAGGATAAATTAGTAATGCTTTGTTAGCAATTTATCTAAACAATTTTATAATTTAGATATACAGAAATAAATAATTAATAATTATATAAATTTATGTACATGACAATATATATTTGTCAGTTTTGTTAGTACATAAAGTACCTTTGTTCTAGAATCAACAGGGGGTTGTTGTTGTTGTTGTTGTTGTTGTTGTTGTTGTTGTTGTTGTTGTTGTTCCTCTAAATCCTGAGCAAGATAACTTCTTTCTGGGTTGTAACCATGTCTCTGAATAATTGTGTTATTAATTCAAAATAAACTACTTCTTCTTCTTCAAATTATAAAATGACTTATATTCAGCAGATTTTATTTATTTTTGATAACATAATCTTTAATTAACTATAAACTGTTAATTGAAAATCTAAAAAATAATAATTTATAACACTATTTTCAAATTATAAGATATTATAGTTAAGTCTATAAATATTGTGAATTTACTAAAAAAATCTTGATCAAAGAAAAGTTTCTTAACAATCAAGCACTTTTATGTGCGTTACAGTCATTATATTAAAAAAAAATTAATTGATATTTATAAAAAGATATATAACGTCCATCTGGTTGAAATAGGGTTACAAGTAAATTTTTGGCATTTGAATACTTTCAACCCCAGGGTCGTGAATTCAACAAACTTGGTTCTCATATTGCCCTAAAGTTACTCCATACCAATCAAAGCATTAAGCTTTAGGCCTCCTAGTTTATAATATTTTTGAAAATTGTCAAATTTTCCCCATCTAGGTCCCCAAAGTGGTGCCCCCTACATGGGAACTCAGCCCCATATTTTTAACAAATCTGAACCCCCGGCCTTCCCCTAGGGATGCCTTCTTACAAGATTGGATGAAATAAGTCTAGTTGTTTCGGTCTATATCAAACCACAATAAAAATTTATCAATATCAATAAAACAAATTGACATGAAAATCATTGATCCTGTACATGTCTTTAAGCTCCAGACCTTCTAGTTTTTTAGAAGATTTTAGAAATTGTGTACAAATTTTCCTCTTCTGGTCCCCTAGTAGAGCCCCCTCGGGTCGAGCCCCTTCATTTGAACAAATCTGAATCCCTTTCCCTTTGGGATGCTTGTTACCAAGTTTGGATGAAATTGATCCAGTGGTTTTTGAGAAGTCAGAAATGTTAAAATTAAATGACGGACTACAACAACGGATGGATTTGTATGAGAATAGTCCACCTTGGAACTTTGGTCCAGAATGACTAAAAACTGTGTTGGCTTACAAATGATCTTACAGAGATTTTTCAACTGCATATATATTTAGTTTAATGATGAAATGATATTATATTAATTACAAAACATTAAACACATCAAGCTGCAATGACGAATCTTACACAAGATGGGAGTTAATGCTAGAATTTAATACATGACATTTTTGTATTGTTTTCATATTTACAACCAAAATCACAAAAGTTGTTGGATATTCACAAATTGCCTTCACTTTAAGAGGACATGGAAAAGTATTACCATATTTAAGTTCTGAATAACAGAATTATCAGGGTTGGAATCTATTAAATGTACTTTCAAAAACAGGTTAAGTGTGATAAGCAATCATTTTGATATTTTAGTAATCAAATTAAGACAAGAGAAAGCAACATCAATATAATGTCTTTCACTATATAGGGATCAAATCAATTAGGTATGGTTACGTTCATTTCAATTAAGACTAAAACTGTATTTCTTCATAAACAATAAAACAATGCCAAAAGATATGGTGGTCCAAAACTATACAAGATCTCTACAAAATACTTGTTTCACTAGAAAGAACAACAGTAAATAACTCTACCTACTGTTTACACTAACCCTAGTCCATACTTTTAACATAAAATCCAAAACAAAACGTATTTCTGATTATGAAATGTAAATGTTTCTGACTTAAGTTGAGACATGCCAACACGTGTTGTCACTAAACCATAACAGCATTTATATGTCGAGTATATCCAGTGTCAATGTGTTGTTCAGATCTACATAAAAAGACTTGTCGGTGTGATAAAGAGATTACGATCTGTTGTTATTGTCGGAAAAACTAATATCAACTTGTGTAGGACTCTACACACAATCTTTTGTTTTGTCAATTTTAGTGTTTGTGCGAATATTTATAATCACATATGCTTAATGAACTGTGTCTGCACTAAACTAGAATTAAGATCATAACCATATCTTAATTACTACGGTAAACAAGAAAGTAAAATGTATTTTGTCTATATTTAAGAACTGTGTGAAATTGTATGCTAATTATTACATTTTTCATGTTCTATTATTTTCTATCCTGTTTTCAAAACAAAACAAACCAAGCCCTACATACGTGTTTTATCAATATTTTGCATTTTTCTTTTGTTTTAAAAGCAGACACGTGGATCCACAGTGAATCCCTTCATGGAAGACAGTTTACATGCATTGGTTAACTTATACTATAGCTTTAACTTAATCTACATATAATATTTTATAATGTGCATAGCTGATGGTTTACAATTCATTTCTCTGTACATCGGAAACTCCATACTGTAATATTTGTCTGTTTGTTGTATTGCTATTTAGCATCTCTGCAACACATTTTAAGGAAAGTATCTTCTTGTAATAGTGCAAACTAATTAGGCCACATTTTATAGTGCTGTATCACTTGAATATCACGTCTCAGACATATTGATATGATACCTCTATCTGGCACTTTATTCTGAAACCAAATGAACCAGCTCTTGTGCTGTCCTTACAAATTTTAATGCCTAGCATAATCCTCATAGTTGAACAAGTAAATGGTTTGTTTATTGGGGGTTTATGTCCCTTTAATTCATGTATAGGTCATATCGAGACAGTGTCTGCTTGCAACAGTGCACACTTATGGCGACTTTATAGTGCTGTCTCAATAAAATATAAAGCCTAGGACATTAACGTAATACTTCACTCGGTCACAATATCCTGACAACGAGCCAACCAGTCCTCCTCCTACCCAGTAATGCTGGGCGCTTAGCAGGGAGCGAGAAGATTGCCTAGTTTTAAAGTTTTAGGTTTTGACTCGACAGGGATTCGATCCCACAATGGGGATTCTAGCACCAGTCTACCAGCATGAAGCGAGCGCCCTAAACCATTGGGTCATTGCGCTGGTATTATTGAACAAGTAAAGGGACGGTAACATAACAATTATGAACAAAAGTTGTCTGTTATTTATAGTAACCACTTGATCAACTTTTACAGGAATCAAAGGAAATAGTGAAAAAATAAAAGCTGGTTAATATTTAAATATTTGGAAATACATATCTAGCAGATACAATACATTTTACTCTAAGTAAGTTCAACATGAAGCAATCTTAAAGTAACTTTTATAAACAGACCAACAAGAATGAAACTATTTAAAACTGACTTGCCTGGTAGCGGTATGGACTATACATTCCATTCATGACGGTAGAATAATACACTTCGATATCCATAGATAGGATGTAGTTAATTACCCTTCCTTATAAGGTCAATGGTTGTAAGTTACAGGTAAATATTTATAGCACGTACATTTCAATGAAATCAATAACACTTCCATTTCACTGATTGCCCTAGCTAGCTTCAGCTACAGGTGTTTATAGGTAAACTCAGTCAGGTAAATTTCCTCTACAGTATGTATAGCCCATTCATAATTAACGAGCTTCAAGTTTCTGGTTAATATTTTTACACCAAATTATGTCGAAAATATTCAAAATTGATACTGACTTAATTATGTTATTAAGTCTCTTGATAGATCTACAACGGTACCAATTTTTCTTCCAGCATAACAAACTCAAATGTTTTAGCTTCCAATATATAAGTAAGATTCCCTGGACAGTTGATAGTTGGTTGGATAACGGTAGTAGTGTGTTTGTATTATTGACTAAACACTCCTGGTCAAACAGGAGATGTTGATAAGCTGTACTGGTTATATACGGTATATATCAGGTTAAATGGCAAGCCAGGTATTCTATATTGATAATAAATCAAGGATTTCTCTGTGTACATCGCATCAGATTTTAAATGTTATTGCATACTAGGTAAAAGTGTTCATTCTTTATCCTATAGGCGCTCACTTTACATATCGAGGTCAGCCACATCACTGACCTACACGTTCTGGGTCTGTATATAAATTGTCAGACAATCTGAAAGGGTCTCATTTATGATCATTTGGTATTGAATTTCCATAGGAAAAGTCTATTGAAATGATCAACAAGTGATGTGAACGAGGTACTATGTCTTAGCTGCTAAATCTCACTAACAAATGGTGGTAAAAGTAGAAGAAAGAATTGACTGAAGATCGAGGTAATAAGAAGAAGGAAAATGGACAGTTGGAATAGTTCAGAATTCTGAAGAAAAATATACTGTTACCCAGGGTAGAGGGCTCCAGAGAAGGACAGATGACTGTGGCCAATTTGTTAGGAGGTCTTAATTGTTACTTACTGAATGTGGACGATTCTCTGCGGGCCGAGGAGGTTTTTTAGAATCAAATCTATGCTTGTCTTTTTCTTCTTTTTGTCTCAAGAATTCCTGATATTCTTCCTTTCTCTCTCTGGCTTTCACCATCTACATTATACAAATATTTCGATGTGTCTTATAACGTTTTTTTTATTTAGTTTTTTGTATTTTACATTATAGCTCCCATCCTTTTGTAGAATTCTGTCATCGTCTGCAGCCAGAGAAAGTTTCTCCATGATTAGTTTGATGTAGAGTTAGTTCATCTACACAATAAGCCATTTGTCTTCATGTGAAATTCATGTCAAAATTTGATCATGTGAAATTCATTAATTATTTGACATTTACATGAATTTTGATTTTTGATTTTTTTGCTTTTTTCATCTTGAAACATATTTTGCAAAAAATACAAAAAAGATCTATAAAATAAAATAATAATTTTTTTTTTGAAAAATTACTAAAAAAAAATTAAAAAGAAATTCTGGTTTTTTGAGCATGAAAGAGTTTTTCCCAAATGCATGAAAAGATTTCTACAGTTTTTTTTTCATGTGAATTCTGTTTAGTGGTAAATTCAGAAGAATTTCACATACATTCAACTGCTTATAAAGACAGAACTACATGTGTAAGATGAATCATACAGTCATGCATGTAAACACACAAGAACATAATGTAAACAAAAGTGGAACTTCTACACCTGAATTCACAAGGAACAGCATTCATATGCATCTGAATTCACAAGGAACAGCATTCATATGCAAGACACAAGACCATTATGTTATGGTAGAGATGCCGATGCTGGTAAAATCAACCTAAATTGAGAGGAGTCAAGTCTTAAATATTTTCACTTAATGAAAACAATATTAATACTATTATATTTACCATAGCATGGAAATGCCACTATATATTCTAACCAAATCAGTTGGCATTCATATCTCCTATGAATGCTAACTGAAAGTAGTTCAATGCTTAAATAGTAGCTTTCTTTTACAGCTTTTCATAAATAGTCTAATAAGAATTTCTTTATTATAAATTCAGTTTTAAGAAATTCCACTACTACATGCATGATTACTGGAAACAATAATCCATAGAAAAGATTAACTATATACTTCTCCGCAAACTAAAATCAAAATCACATTTTTTCATGGGTTAACACAGCCAAACATTACACACTATAAAGAAGTCTGAATAACAATTATACACCGTTATATATTAGGCACACATGATTCTGTATAATTCATGACGGACATGAAGATGATTCTGTATGGTTGAGGTTCATGACATACATGAAGATGATTTTGTATGGTTCATGACAAACATGAAGGTGATTCTGTGTGGTTCATGACAAACATGAAGATGATTCTGTAGGGTTCATGACAAACATGAAGATGATTCCTTATGGTTTGTGACATACATGAAGATGATTCTGTATGGTTCATGACAGACATGAAGATGATTCTGTGTGGTTTATAACATACATGAAAATGATTCTGTATGGTTCATGGCAAACATGAAGATCATTCTGTATGGTTCATGACAAACATGAAGATGATTCTGTATGGTTCATGACATACATGAAGATGATTATGTATGGTTCATGACATACATGAAGATGATTCTGTATGGTTCATGACATACATGAAGATGATTTTGTGACATACATGATAGCTGTGTGTATGGTTTGAGACTTACTGAGTATGGTTTATAATCCATGTAACCATTAAACCGTTCAGTCCAATCCAATGACCAACTTGGATATCTTGGCGATTCACCAACAAAATCATCCAACTATACAATAAACACTCACTAAATGTACTTTAACATATCACAGAAATACCATTATAATTCCCTAGTCATTCCGTCACGTTTTTGCTACGTTGTAGCCACATTGTACCATGTTGTTACAACATTGTATACGTTGTAATTATAGTTATTGGGAAAAGTTGAACATGTCAAAAATTAAAGTTTCCAGTTCACGTTTTGTCACATTTGATCCTGTTTAGGCCACATTGTTTTATGTTTCCCATCATAGCTTATCGTGGCGGCCAAAACGTGACACTATGACTGGACACAACGGCGCAGCCAAAACGTGACACTATGACTGGACACAACGGCATGGCCAAAATGTGACACTTTGACTGGACACAACGGCGCGGCCAAAACGTGACACTATGACTGGACACAACGGCGCAGCCAAAACGTGACACTATGAATGGGGAATTAATGCATTTTCTTTGTAAAGATACATCATACAATTCAATCCTGATTCTTTTATAAGAAAGATTTTCTTTTGCTTCAGAAAAGACCAATAAGAATAGTTTTATTGGGACAACAAAAGATTTATTTCACAATATAGTAGCTTTTGGGTTTTTTCTTTGTTAAAAGAATTGATGCATAACAGAACCAATCTAACTGTCTGTAGGCAATAGCTATACATAAAATTATCTAGTCTACAATTTTAAAATCATCAAAAAATAAATGTCTTGATTATGTTACACAATCATATCTTTCGAATCAAATACAGTCTGCGACATTAGGCACTATAGTCCGATGCCCCCGGCTAGTACTAAAATTTGGTTCAGAATGGTGAAATTGGCTTTAATTCTGCTATATATTGTATAATAGAATATATTATTTTGCTTGTTTGGACCAGTACTTAAAAACCCTAAAGGCACAGACTGCAAATGCCAGAATCTTGTTGTCCAAATATGACCTGTCAATCACTATATAGACCATGAATTAATACAGAAATAATCAAATAAATCTACAATTCTCCATGTTAGTCGTACAAGCACACATACCTCCTCTGACTCAGCTGCCCCTAGTCCCTGTAATGTCGCATTATAGGATTCTTGCTCCCGTCTCTGTGCTTGAGGAGGTGGAAGTTCCTGTCAAATTTAAAAAAAAAAAACCAATAATCAGCACGAAAAACTAAGAATCAAAATGCATGGCACTGATGCTCTGTAGTTTTACATCTTTTTCATACAAACTTGAAAACAATTCTACATTTTTTTTACCTGTCCTCCAAAATTTCTTCAAGATGTAGCTATGTGTTTACTTCTTTAAAAGTTTGAATATAAGCAGGTCACATTTGATCAAATAACCGTGATATTCAGTAAAATACTAAACTTTCATGTTTCTCTTATGAAATGGACTCCCACGTAATATCACCTGGCAGCAGCTTGTTTTTAATTGGTTAAGCCACATGGTCAGACTATACAACAAAAGTTTATTAGCTTAAACTATATAAAAACAAGAGGCCCATCGGGCCTTAATGTCCATCTGGTTGAAATGGGCCAAAAACTAAATTTTTGCATTTGAATAGTTTTGACCTCAGGGTCATGCCTTAAACAAACTTGGTTCTTCATGCCCTTAAATCATTACATAATAAAGCATTAAGCACTAGGCCTTCAAGTTTACAAAAAGATTTTTGAAATTTTGTCAACTTTTCCCTAATTTTTGCCCCACGAAAAAAGCACCCCCTGGGGGCCTTAACCCTTCATTTGAACAAATCTGAACCCCCTTCCCCTTAGGGATCCCTTCAACCAAATCTGGGTGAAATTGGTTCAAAAGATTTGGACTAGAAGTCATATTTGCCATAGTGTTGAACGTTAACCCAAAAACGTGTAACCCATTTTTGACC
>JAUMGZ010186370.1:0-39204 GCA_032359645.1 Pododesmus macrochisma
ACCATTTTTGAGTGTGCCACTAGGTTAGGACATGGGACCATGCACTTGGGTCAATTTTTTTTTAAATGACAATTTGTTGATGAAAAAGAGATGTTTTCAAGGCCTCACTTAAAACCATGGGACCATGCACAGGGGTCAACTTTTTTTTTTTTTTAATGACAATTTGTTGATGAAAAAAGAGATGTTTTCAAGGCCTCACTTAAAACCATGGGATCATGCACAGGGGTCAACTTTTTTTTTTTTTAATGACAATTTGTTGATGAAAAAGAGATGTTTTCAAGGCCTCACTTATTCAGAATATCATGATTATCATCCAAGTGATTTTTGACCCCGTAAATACCTCATTTGGTTTTGATCAGTTTTGATTCAGGTTTGGATTTGCTTCCAGGCAACACAGCTAGAGTGCCAAAATGGGGAAAATTTTAGACAAAATATTAAATTTCAAAGTGACAGTAACCTTGATGTGTGGAGAACCAAATTGTTTTTGAAGGGTGACCCTGGGGTTAAAAATAGGTTATACCACCATTGTACCAATTTCAACCGCCTTCAGAGAAGGGGATTATTGAAATTGAAAAATTTGCCATAACTAAAAAATCTTCTGATGACTTATGCACAAAAGAAATAAATAATAAAGAAACATTGAATAATTCATGTTTCTAACATGTTTATATTAACAGGTGTTGGTCTAGTTCCCAAGAGATATCCATTGGATTCCCAACCAGGTTGGCGTGCCCTATCAGTTGGTTTCCATGCAGATGATGGAAAGTAAGAACCTAAGTTTATTGTACCGGGTACATAGTCATAAATAAATGATGATAAATTATTTTTAGTTGGGGTAAATAAGCGTTAGTAATGGTTAAAATAAGAAATTTAAATAATAGAATGAATAATGTAAACGTTGTAGTTATTTAAGTTATGTAATGTTTACAAGTTATGATAATTGTTTGTGATGTTGATACATGTATAATGATAGTTATTTTCTACTAAGAGTTTAAATGAAGACCTTTGTCTCTTGACTGTTCAGTGTTGTAATATGTACAATGTATCATCCCATTGATTTATTATTTCCATAGCACAATATCTGATCAACTAGGAGATAAGTTGTTAAAAAAATTCACTATGTTGTAAATAATTCGTGGGTAGACTTTGACTCACTGAAATAAAAAAATTGTGTTCTAAATGCATGTATTTGATGAAGATGAATTATAAAAGTAGTGAATTACTTATATACCTGTAATAATATAGTTATTATTACATAACTTGTGTTTTGTGTCATATTTTGTAGACTATATAAAGGAGCTGGGTTTGGCAAACCTTTTGGTCCTAAAAGCCAAGTCAGTGATAGAATAGGCTGTGGAATCAAGTTCCCATCAAATGAAGAAAATGATGGACATCTTCAAAATGCCAAAGTTTTCTTTACACATAATGGCAAAGAGGTAGAGTTTATAGAGTTTAGTTTCATCAGTTTTATTTTAGCAGCTCACCTTAATTCACACTTCTGTGCAATGTATATTGTAAGTGTAATCTGATAAAAATACAGATCTCTTATTTAGCATACGACACATGAAATTTTATTTGTAGATTTTAAATTTGTTACAAAAAAAAAGATATTAAGTAATAAAGGCAATTTGTCTTTCAGCATGTGGAGTTATAAGAAACTACTACAATACTTAAACTATATTACAGGTCTAAATTTTATGAGTGCCAACATCTCATATCTGGATTTCTTATCTCTTTATAAGAGTTTGTAAATATCTCGGTCTATGTTTATAACACAGGTGGGTGTGGTGATGCTACAGTATCCAGCCAGTGGTCTCTTCCCTGCTATTGGTATGCACTCGGATGGGGAAGAAGTCCGTCTCAACCTGGAGGCTGAGTGGGTGTATGAAGACCTTGTGTTAATGGCCGTGGATAACGGAGAGGAGGACTGGGCTCGTCTACATGATGTTAAACTCAATGGAATGGTGATTAATGACACTTCTATCCTTTTATTAAGGAATTATTAGACGATGGAATAAATAGAAATTGATTATAAAATAAATAGAATTCCAATAATTTTCTCATTTATATACTGACCGAAAAAGCCCAACATATATTTAAGGATCAAACAGTCATAACAAGTCCACGAAGGGAAACAGTATCAACTGATTACTAAAGGACAGTATTGTAATTATTAGAAAGTGTTCCTATTCCTTAACAGTAACACAAATGCCTGTATCTCTGCTAGGTATTGTTTCCATATGAAATGCATGACAATGTGCACTGATTAGACTGAACATATTTTCTGTTGGGTTTTTTTGTCATTCAATAAATGCATCTGCTAAATTAGTATTACCATTGTTAATATGAACACAATTTGAAAAACATAGTTATGAATGTTACAATTTCTATTTTAAGACATTGGAATACACAGGACGAGGAAAAAGTATCCATGATGTAGGTTTAGCCCAGGCACGTGTTCCACTGGATACAACATATCACTATTTTGAAATTGAAATTATGGATCCAGGTGAAAATTGTTACATAGCTATTGGATTAGCTAGGCGGGTATGTATTCCTTTAGTACTTTTATTAATAATAGATAAGTGATAGTGGAAAGAAAATCTAGCTTATTAAATGTAAGCACTGGCATGAGTGAAATTAATATTGGTTAATAAAAGATTGAACTATGAGAACCATAGCTAATTTTGACCCTTACATTTGGCCACTTGGCCATTATAGAGCTGCAGATTGTTGACTTGTTGACTTCTATTAATTTTCAGTGACCCAAGTTAAGGTCACACTCAATAAAGCTAACATTCTGATGATTTTGTTGGAGGTGGAAAACAAAACATACCTCATTGAGTCTATGCAGACTTAGAGTAGGGACGTTAATAATGGAGTTGAGTGTACAGTAGTAACTCGTGTTATATGCTGTCTCTCTTTAAAGTTAGCTGTCCATTCTAGATTTATGTATCTGTATTTGTTCTATATCATGTGTATTCTTATTGTAGAACTATCCACAGCACAGACATCCTGGCTGGAACCGTGGCTCCATAGCATACCATGCAGACGATGGCAAAATATTCATAGGGTCGGGGATTGGAGATCAATTTGGACCAAAGTGTCACAAAGGTTTGACTTTAAACTTGTAGTCATATCAATCTTATTTGTCTTTAATTAAATATAATATGATAAATGTCAATAAATAATTTGCATATAAACATAATATATATTTTCTATTACATAGGGAATGTTAAGAAGTGTGGTATGTATTTTATTACATAGGTGATGTTATGGGGTGTGATATATTTTCTATAACATGGGTAATGTTATGGGGTGTGATATATTTTCTGTTACATACATAATGTTATGGGGTAATATATATTTTGTTTTAACTAGGTTTTGGGGTATAATTTTTTTTTATTACATATGTGATGTTATGGGCTGTAATATATTTTGTAATACATAGGGGATGTTATTGGATGTGGTATATTTTCTATTACATACAGGATGTTATGGGATGTGACATTTTTTTTCTGTTACATAGGGGATGTTATGGGATGGGTATATTTTCTATTACATAGGGGATGCTATGGGGTGTGTTATATTTTCTATTACATAGGGGATGATATGGTATGTGGTATATTTTCTATTATATAGGGGATGTTATGGGATGTGGTATATTTTCTATTACATAGGGGATGTTATGGGATGTGGTATATTGTTCCCGTCAGACTATGACAGTGAAGCAGACAGTGATTTGTCCCCTGATGACATTGAAATAAGTAACGGTGACTTTTCTGAGGACAATATGTATGATGATGATTCTGATGACGATGATGACTTTGGAATGGGAGGAGGAGGAGGAAGACCGATAGAGCAAAATAGTGGCACAAAAGTTCAGGTGAGAACTACATCGTGATGAAGGTGGAAAGAGAGGTAGAGAAATGAATAGGTAGCTTTATCTGAATTCAGACTGATTTATGATATTTAATAATTCGTTCAGTTTCTTAATGAAAGATAGACAAGGTCTTGATTTAAAAAACTTATATCAAACTGTTATATTTACATTGTATATTGTGTCGAAGTTAACAACAAGACCTTTTCGGTTTTGTGAATGAAATTGATATCATTGGCAAAATGGTATTAAGTAAATCACACTGGTCGAACTAAAAACCGGATGTACTGAACTCCTCTTGATTTTCCTTCACCAGAGATGTGTATGGCAATCGCTAGTAGCCATACACGAATCAAATAACCATACAGTTACCATTTTGAAGTAGAAGAAAGTCACGAGGAGTTGGGTACATCCGGTTTTTAGTTCGATCACTGTGTAAATGCCATGTATAATTCCAAGGTATTTTTCAAGCTCAAAATAAAAATTCAACTTTTTGTTTTCAGAAGCTAAAAATTTTAAATGTGTTTTACCAAGATGAAATTGCCATCATTTTAAGAAAATGCAACACATCCAACATGTTTCTTATATTTGTCTATGATCAAACAGTTTATTTGGATAGTAACATTTGATGTTTCAGGTATTTTTCACAAGGAATGGACAAATCATTGGAAAGAAACAAGTTGGAATTCCAAAGGGAGGATTTTATCCCACTGTGGGGATGCTGAGTAGTTGTGAAAAAGTGAGAATAGACTTACGTCCCCTGACAGGATAGCAGAGGCTAAAATGTGTTGTTATTGTACAAGTGTTATGTATGTGATAAGTCTTTAAGGTTTTGTAAAGAAGGAAGTGAAGGAACAGTGCGTGATCACTTAACTATATGTGTATAGACTACGAGTTTAATGTTTTGACACTAACACACATAGTGCTCGTGAACTTAACCTTCTTTTACATTGTTTTCTTTTAACATTTCTATGTAATAAATATTTATGGTGGACCCAATTATATGATTCTGATACAATGTATATAAACTTCAGTTCATAACAACATTATAAGACTCTTTCATACACATGTGTGTAAGATAGGGAAGCCTTGGGTTTTACCACTTTGTAACCCCCTCGGGTGAAATATCCCTATTTTACACACACGTGTATGAAAAGAGTATTTTTCTCCCATAATATCTCTGTTTTGCAATAATTTACAAAAAGTTTTTGAAGCGATTGAAATTTGATAAATGTAAAATCGCGCCATGTTTATGCTGCATTCACTACGTCACAATTAAAAAGTGAAGCAATTTGATTGGTTATTTCCTACATCACGTGATGTAACACCCGCTTAAAATGGTATGAAACTTAAAGATAGATTGTTCTTACATGGCTTTCTTTCATAGGCAAACTCTTTTTATCTTGCATAGCGTAATATGGGAGAAAAAACTGTAATTATTCATATTGATTTGAATTTGTAAACATTTTTCTTAACTCTTAATACATCATAATTAATGTTAAGCATAATATTGATAACTCAAAGTACATTGTGATTAACAGATATTATCATACGGATTTGTTCTCTTGTTTATTTATTAATAATTTATAAATTTGCATTCTTTTTGAATCCACTTCTCTTATTCATTTTACCTAACAATCAAAGCTTTTTGTGCTGATCAACATTTCAATACTCGTTTTTAACTGAACACATAAAAAGTCAAAATTCTGGTGTCCACAAAAGTCAGGTTTAAAGAAATTTATACCTCTTTGTAATCATTTTGGGATTTCATAAACTGAAACTTGTTTTGACTTTCAAGGATGTGCATAACTTTTAAGGTATGATTTCAACTATACATACAATACACAACATGCTGAGTCTTGTAATATTGATATCATACTTATAAATAGTTTAAACTTCAGTAAACCTTGTCATGTAAATACTGTACAACTGGAAAATTTCACTCCTGGTTATTTTTGCCTTTTGGCAACAGAAAACATATTCGCTCCATGTCATATTTTCCCTGAACTCATTTGTGAATTTTAGACAATGTAGCTGAAAATTTTCTTTTACATTTCAAATTTGCCCTCTCATTTGGGCAAAAATGGCGATGTGTAACTTCTGAGTGGTCTGAGGACAATAATGCTAACAGAATACTGGGCATCATTTAGAAGTTATGTATATATGGAAGAACATTTTTGTACCAAATGAGTGACATCTAATTGATGTCTAATTCAAAAGCTTGTCCCTAGAACACACAAATCCTAGCTAAAGTAAAGTGTTGCACCCTAGTAAGATAAATGTCATACACTCATGGTGAGTTTGGTAACTGTTAAGGATCAAACCATTCAGCTGGCATGAAAATGAATTCAAATGACAGAAATGTTAGGAATACACTGTAAACCCATTGAATTTGTTCAATAATTTTCTCAGTAAATCTGTGATTTAAGAGTAATGCCTATTAGTAAATTAATTTAGTGAAATATTGTTGCATAACTGTTATGACATTGTTCCAGCACTGCATTCTCCTATGATTGACTCATTTGTAAGTCAATACTTCTGTTTGAGGTGTGGTGACCTGGTGCATATAGATAAGTCATTTGTGAACTACACCAGCATTTTATGACTTGTTTGTTGGTTATTGTGTGTGTGGAGGACTGGCGACAATCAAGTTAACAAGTTATGTCCCTTTGTGATGCTCGCAGTGCTATTTTATATTAAACATTGTAACTTTCTGCTGTAAGATGACATATTATTTAAAAGGTTAATAATGTGTGGTGAGTTTGAAGGATATTGATAAAGTATTGGAAATAAATGTTGCATGATGTTGTCAAGGATTGTAAGAAATGTAGACATTGATATAACTCATCTGTAATATAACTCATAGCTTCATTACCACACTAGCAATACACCATCTATCATAGTTCATCTGTTGGATGTTTAATTGAGTCAATGATAAATGAGACATAAAAACTTAACTGTGAATTAATTTTGTTCCGTTTTGATGATTGAAAAATTAATTTCTGTTAGTTAGGGTAAGTAATTGTTGTGTGATGAATTTAAATTGTTTGTGAAATAGCACAGTGAAGACTTTTGTGATTTTGAAAAATGTATCGACAAAAAAATGAAGGTATTGTGTGGCATAAAATGACCAAAATTTTGTCTTAAAGTATTCAAATTATGTTGAATTTGTGTAAAAACACACTGATATATAACTTTGTTTTTATCTTATTTAATGGGATGGCAAATAAATATTTTACTAATATATTTAAATTGCATATTGATTTTTTGGTTAAATATTTTAGAAAATGCTTGAACCTCTCTACCAAATAAATAGTTGACATTTAACCAAAGACTTTTAGAAAATGTAGGATTTGTTTTATTGACCATCTTGTTAAATGTACTAATATGATCATAGGAATATCTAACATATTAACAGAGGTTTATGTGGTTATGTAAGATTGTTAAATCATATCTTTTGATTGTTAATTACCATTGTACAGGTTTACGTGGAATGAGATCTGAAAGATATATGAAGTTTGATGTTCTTAAAACAGGCATTGTATGCCTCCCTTCACATACAAGTGCTGTCACTATGAGTCACTGATGATTGTTATTTGTTGTTTATTGTTCGTGACCTTGCAGTCACATGTTACTCTCACATTATCTACTGTATGTCATTGTTAATACTATCGCTATCTTACAGATTGTGTTTATGGCAATATACTGCTGGGTTTGCTTTGTCTTTTGTAAATCATTAACTCGTTTAAGTACAAAATACATGACAGTCTCAGATTGTGCCATATCAATTCTATATGTAAGGTCTAATATACATGTACAAATGTACATTAAAAAATCATATATTCTACAAAAACTATACAGTTAGCACTGTATACTAACTGGAGGGGGGCATCATAAGACCTATTACTGGAGGGGGCATCATAAGACCAATTGCTTTAGTCAGCCATCTCTTACACAGAGTTATACATTTTGTAGTTCCTTACACTATCAAATATCTCTGTCAACATTTCATAGTAGTTCCCATGTCATGTGCCTAATATAAGAATGGCTGAATTTAGTCTGCTGATATCAAGTGCACCTTTAAAATCGGTAATGGCGCAATAAAAATATTTAATTAAATTGTGTTTATTAATTTAGAAAGATTAGAATACAAAAAGAGAGGCAAGAATAGTTAGATTAAGGAAATTTGATATTTACATCAGATTTTAAAACATTTATACAGGACTCAAGAGATAGGAAATTCAAACCAAAATATGGAAAATATCTTTCATTAAAAAAAAAATGTAGCACAAATTTATTAAAATGGCACAATCTGGGAACTGTCACGTTTTGGTAGTTTTATAGTCTATGATATATATTAAGCTTTTCCATATGTGTGTTTTCTATGCTGTCATGACATAGAGATTTCTAATTTTAATACTTTATATTACATACCTTGTGGATTTAAATCCATTTCAAGCACTGACACCTGTGAATAATAGCAACTCATTCAATTTTACACAATGATGGTACAGGGTTCCTATAGATTTGAAACATAGTTGAATTTTTAGCTGTGCCAAGAGAAGTACTTGAAATTAAAATTGACCTTGAAAACCACTTGTAATCAGTAAAATATCCAGAAAATTCTAGAATTTTGCATAAGCATTATGTCCAGCAAATTTCAACATTTAAATTTGGCGAGTAAAGAAAACGTTTGAAAGGTTAGGTATTTTAAGTGTGTTGCCAGCAATCTGCAGTGTTATAGCAATCTGGTTTAGCTGAATACCAGTTGTTTCTACATGTACCTATATAATTTATTACAAACATAAACGATTGGTGTTTTTGAAAAGTAAAGCAGCTTATCAAGTCCTTAAAAATTAATTATCTTGGCATTGAAAATACCATAAAAAGTACCTGAATTTTGTTTTAAAAATTCTGTTTGCACCCTGTATTATCAATAACACTACACTGTCATTAAGAAAATTAAGGTTTGACAATTATCAAATATTGTGCTTTGCCAGTAAAGATGTGCCATAATAAGTGCATGAAATTCATTTTTTTGAAGCTATAACTGTCATTTAGTTTTAGATCTCCAGCCACTCTCCATTTGAGTTTTCCATGTGTCATCTCTTCTACTGTCTTAATATGTAGCATGTTTTATATCTAACTACTCTCTAATTGAGTTGTCTTCTTGTTACTGTGTTGAAGCTAATTTTTAAGGGTTAAACTTTCGTGTTTTAAAGAGTGGAACTTATTCACATGGTTTTGAATTCACTGTTTGTCTTTCAAATAAAATTAGCCGTTCTTAAATTGACTAATAATGTTAAACTGTTGTAAAGCAAATAGTAATTTTCTGAAAAACAGAATAATTATCCAGTGTGTTATATACCATAACTAATCAAATTAAGTGTGAGAACTGATTTCTCACATAATAAAACGTCTTTGAAAACTTAGCATCTTTTCTTAACACACCATGGTATGGCGGTAGTGTAGTGTTATTGCTCGTAGTGAAACGTCTCCTTGATTACCCTATGATAAGAGATGTAGTGCTGTAACTGCACACATGCTTTATATTTCAACTAAAACTTATCTATAAAATATTTGAAAAATTAAAATAAGAATTACCAAAAAGGTTTTTTTTGGATATGGATTGTCGCAAAAACTTTGAACTGGAATCCTGAAGGGAGTAAAACAATTTTCTGGTGCTTTGAATTTGCACTCTATTCAGAAGTAGCTTATGTAGTGAGAAATAGACACCCACAAAATAAAGCACTTAATAGTATCTCTTTTCTGCTATCGTGTATAGTATATTTTGAAGGTATTTAGCCACTCTCTGATAGAGCTGTCTGTATGTTTCCTCTTCTGCTATCATGTATAGTATGTTTTGAAGGTATTTAGCCACTCTCTGATAGAGCTGTCTGTATATTTCCTCTTCTGCTATCATGTATAGTATGTTTTAAAGGTATTTAGCCACTCTCTGATAGAGCTGTCTGTATGTTTCCTCTTCTGCTATCGTGTATAGTATGTTTTGAAGGTATTTAGCCACTCTCTGATAGAGCTGTCTGCATGTGTCCTCTTCTGCTGTCGTGCATAGTATGTTTGTATATATTTACTAGATTTATAAGTGTTATATGTTGCTGGTATCATTTATGTTATATACATATATATATATTTATGTTGTTATTGTTTATTGCATCATATTGCTGTTTATTTTTGTTGATGATATAATTGTTTTATTATCTTCAGCGGGTAGCTGATTGTGATATGTATGAATGTATTGTATAAGCGAGCAGATTATGGCGATGTTTCATCAGTGTTGAGAAGAAAGATTATTTTTATTGCTGAAGAAACTTCACAAATTGATTAATTATTGATTAATGCCAATATAATAAAATTGTCTTGTTCCCAATTTGCTTTGAGAGCTAGCTATTGAATAAAATTGAAAACATCGATGAATTTAAACCTTCTTATGTCTTGTTATGTATTCACCCTGCTATGTAAAGTGCCAATTTGAAGGTGTAAAAGTTACTTCAAATTACTCAAGAACTTTAAATAACTTCATGTTTTATATCTCAATATAGAAACTTGATCTAACGATCTCTACATAATATCTTTTGTTGTTGTTGATCCCCAATAAACTTCTCATTATTGCTCAGTACTTGAGATATATCCAAAATTATACCGTGACTTCCTATCATCTTAATTTATGTCCTTGATGAAAAGCTGTAGGTTCCAAGAAAGCTGTCATGGGTGCACTTTAAGCTCACCAGAGCTTTGCCCAGGTGTTTTTCATGAAACATTTGACCACAGTGGTTTTTCACAAGAAGGTTTAACTTGTAATTATTCAAGATGGCCTTTTCAAAGAAATTTAAGTTCAAAAGTTTTAAGCATACATAATACAATCTGACTAACACCAAGATCCATTTAAGACAAACTGAGACCTCAAGATACAATATATATAAGGTTCTATGACAGTAGTTGGAATAGTTTGGTTTGTTTTATCAGAGTGTAATGTCCATTTCAACACTTGTAATAGTTGTGTAGAGTTAACAGCGTAATCGGAGGGGCCAAATTCTGCATTTATAATCAAGATACACAAGGGGCATTCATGGGGTTACCTGATAAAATGTTTTGTTATCTTAATTGTGTCCCTTGGGCTTGAAATATGGCCAATCTGAGGGGTCAAAAAAGAAAAAAATTCACAATTGGATTTAGTTTTTTTTAAAACCCAATTCTTGAGAATTTCATGTGCTAGAGATTCAATATTTTCCCCACAGGACGAACAAATTGAAGGGTGTTTGAATTGTGCACCTGGGTCAGTAGATTGGTACACACTCCAAAGGGTCAAAAATGAAAATGTGTGATTATCTTCATATTTGAACTATTGTAACCAACTAATGTTGGAACTTTCATATTTTATATGTAGCTTTATCAGGACAACGGGATTAAGTGTGTTTGAACTGTGCAGCTGACATAGGGTCATGTTGGTGTCCAAAGTGGAAAAAAGTTATTATTTGTTGATAATTTCAAGATTATTGAATTCTTGTTATTAACTGTTGCCAGAGCTATCATATTTCCCAAGTACAACAGGATGTGTGTGTTGGAATATTGTTGGTTTGTCATTTAATAGGTTAACTTCTGTGGGTCAATATAAACAAGAGTCCCATTTGGCTTTAATGCTCATCTAGTTCGAACAGCACTATTATTTGTACGTACAAATGTATAAGGCTTTTGAAATTCTCTCCCTTTTCCAATCACTTGGTGATAGGCGGGGAAGGGGACAAATTCTATCATTTGCGCAAGTGAATATCTCCCTTCTCTGAAAGGTGCCTTATACAATGTTTTGTTGAAATTGTGGTTGTGTAGTAGTGGAAAACACATGCTTATACCAATAATGAATTTTGACCCAAATTGTGTGCCTTTTTTTAACCCCAGGGTCAACATATACAAATTTGCCTTCTAGTTGATTTGAATTTATTTTTGAAATTTTGCCCAAATTTCCTAGCTTTGGCCAAAAGCTGCATTCCTTAAGGCTTGAGCCCCATCACTTGAACAAATCTGAGACCACTTCACTTAAGATGCTTCTCTCCAAGTTTTGTTACAACTTATAAGACGGTTTTGGATGTTGAAAATGCGAAAGTTTAACATATTTGCCAGTGTTCAACTTTGACCCCAACTTTGAACCCCAGTGTCACGCCTTGAATAAACTTGGTTTTTTCATGCCTTAAGGGTTACTAAATATGCAAGAAATTAGATCTAGGCTTTCTAAATTAACAGATTTTTTGAAAACTTATCAATTTTTTGGCCCCCTAGTGGCATCACCTGGAGACCAAGCCTAATCATTTCAACAAATCTGAATCCCCTTCCCCTAGTGATGTTTCCTACCCAGTTTGGTTGAAATTAGTCTTGTAGCTTTAGAGACCTAGAATAAGTTGAAAATGTGAAAAGCTAATGAGGTACAGGACTTGTATGGAAAGTCCACCTTGGACTAATAATTAGTGTAGAAAGATGCGCCATGAAACAAGAAGTCTTCAGAATTTAATAATCACCCTTGCATCTTGGAATGATGAAGTTTCAAGTCAACGTTTCACTTTACCAGTGTAATTGCACTTTTCACATAAAAATTCTTTATCTGTAGCACAAGTTCAAAAATATTTTTACGAGGACGTCAATTTAATTTAGAATGTTTAAACATGGAGTTTTGTGTTTTAAATATTAGGTTACTTTTGTAGCACAGTTCACATAAAATTCTCCAGTCAGGAGTACAAATCTAAGTGAGATCTGGGTTAGATGAATTTGGTATACATGTACATGTACTTTTAAACAGTTGATTATTTGGAAACATTTGTGGCTGGGGTATAAAAATATTAACATTCTGTTGAAATTTGATAAAACGAGAAGAACAAACACTTTAATCTTCATATTCATTATTTTAATATTCATAACATTATAATGACATATGGCTATTTAGTTATCAATCATAACTGTGCAAGTAATTGCTACTGATACTTTATACTTCATCAATTTTTTCTATAAAGCTGGTGATGTGTATATGAATTAAAAGCTGATTGAAAACAATTCTTTCAACTGAATACAAAAACAATTATACTTTATAGTCATGTAAATGTATTGTACATACATAAGGAATAGCCATTGTTAGATTGCTTACATATTTGAAAGTATGCTTAGTAAATGATACTTTATGAAGGAAGTCTACTCATTGTAGATTATTCAACAAACTCAATACAAACTGTGTAATCTGCTATATTTGTTATTTATTTATTTATTTATTTATTTATTTATTTAGAAGCCCATTCAAATCGGTTTTTTACCATTTTAAAGTACCTGGTTATTCTTGTAAAAGGTCAACTTAGAACATTTTCTTTACTCAAACATTCATTCTACTGATACAATATATAACACATAGAAACAGGACACAGTCATACATACATTGTACACTTTATTGCACATTCAATGAAATATTTATGCAGTTTTCTTACATTTACATATTTAAAGAACTGGTGATAATACCAATACAGAATGACTTGTAATGTACTCTTCTTTGATGCGCTAACAAGAATAACATAATGAGATAGTAAAATAGTGAATAACAAAATTAATGGTTATAATGCTAATGAGATTTTAAATAATAACAGTCATAATTATAACAGACCTTTAACAGAATGACACGATTATTATATCCTTGTTATGATAATCACCTGGATACATTATCAATAAAGCTGTAGTCTTACTAGACACTGAATATATTATAAATAAAGTTCTAACATTACTGGACACAACATATGTTATCAATAAAGTTCTAACTTTACTAGACACAGAATACAATAATGTGAGGTAATTTATTAAAAACTTTGTGTTGAAGCACAAACTTCTCCTTGATATTTTGATTCCATTTATAACATGACATGTATATACATATATTTCTATTCCTGAATCAGTTATGGACTAAATAATGTACATGTATTCTGATTTTTGTGACCATATGCTGCATAGATTTGAAAACATTACTGTAATAATATTTAATATAACCTCGCATTTTTCTCAAGATAATGTGACACAATTATAATAATATGAATACTTTATATTTCAAACTTCTTCATTTCTATGGAACTTTCCATCTGTGAGCATTGAACATTCACTCAGTTACAGCTGTTAATGATCTTAATTGTTATTGTTCATCTTTTCTGTTCATACCTCAATAAACTGAAAAAACAATTAGGTTCATCCCTTATAATTTAATTCAAAATAAATCTACAAAACATTATTAAAATTCCTTTCTTAAATAAAGGGCATAGAAACAAAAGAATTTTTAGAACAGACTAAGTACTACTCAGGAATTTGTAATCGACGTCAAATCAACTATGGCCACTTCACCAAGATGTCAATTTTTACTTTCAACAAGGTATAAAGAGAATATTTTGCCATCTTAGCCAATACAACGAACATAAACAGGACAGATTGAAATATTTGTAAATAAAATCATTTATAATCCTTACACAAAATGTTGAATTCATCTCTATCTGATGTATTATCTACATCTTAAATGAATGGATACATCAGCTAACAGAATGGATACTTGATTCTGTTTTAAAATAATAAAGGGCGATTTTAAACATTTACTGGAACTAAATAAAATTTCATTATATGTTGGCTTTTGAAACTTATCCAAGGAACAATATTTCATTTAGAATTAAACAAAAAATTTAATTAATAATGTATTTCAAGAAAAATATAATAGTTTACTTGTCTAGACAAATTCATACACTAGAACTGCAAAAAAAATAATCTCATTCTTAGTGGATGCTTTAAGTTATAAGTCAACAAAATATTTGAAAGAGGTGTAAAAAACAAACCCAAAATTTCAGCAAAAAGATTAACACAAAATATAAAGAATTAAAAGTCATAAAACAGCTGATATGTACTTTAGTATCATTAAGATGTCATTCTTTATACCGGTATCAAATTAACAACCAAACTTAAAACCCAAACACAGTTTAAATATATAAAATTATGCATTACATATCCTGGATAAACAACTAACAACAAAAAGTTGCATACATGGACATTTGTACAATCAAATATAACAATGATCAACATTATTTTATATACGCTTGTCTCTTAAAACGTTCACATCATTCATACAATCTTATGAATGCTCTACTCTATAATTTATTTGCTGTGATATTGTGTTAAACACCAGATATATAAAGTGTAGAAACCTTATCTAAAACACCTCAAGTTAAGAAAATGTTTCAGTCATATTCTCTTCATAAACCCAAATCTTGAAGTAATTTGTAACTTGCTGCATGAAAATGTATAAGTCATAAGGAATGCTTTGTCAGTAACTACACAGACTTAAAAAATTATTTTCTCGGATTTAGTCTTCATCACAGATTTTGTTTTGGAATTAGTACATATAATAGAATATCACATAGACGCTATCTTCTGTTCCTGTCCATATCATCCACTAGGGCTACCAGACGTTGTCGTGCCTTCTTGTTGATGTGGTCCACAGAGTTAATTAAAGACAATAATTGCCTATTCGAATATTCCTGTAATTGAACAAAAGTCAGATTGTTTCATATGTAGCTTGAATTAACATGAACACATTACAGTTTTATTGTGATTTAAACATTAAAAATCATAATAAGTAACAAGAGGCCCATTGGGCCTTAATGTCCATCTGGTTTAAATGGGCCTATTTGTAAATTTTTGGCATTTGAAAACATTTGACCGTAAGGTTATGCCTTGAAAAAAGTTGGTTCTCCATAAGTTGTTACATACCAAAACATTAAGCTCTAGGCCTTCCAGTTTATTAGAAGAAGATTTTTGAAGTTTTGTCAAATTTCCCCCCTTTTGGCCCCCTAGTGGTGCCCCCTGGGGGCCCAGCCCCTTCATTTGAACAAATCTGAATCCCCTTCCCCTAGGGATACTTCCTACCAAGTTTGGATGAAATTGGTCCTGGGGTTTTGGAAAAGAAGTCGAAAATGTGAGAAGTTTTCGACGGACGGACGGGATTTGTAAGAGAAAAGTCCAGATGGACTAAAAAGAGTTAGACTCAGAATTGGTATAAAAATGATACTGGAAGGAAACAATTCCTTGTGTGCAGGAAAAATAGACAAATAACATTTTACTTCTAAACCGTATGCACATTACTTACATTTTTAACAAAGAATACGACTTTGAAATTGAATAGGGTTATGAAATCAATGTGTAAATTATAACAACAATTTTCACATATTTTCTCGATCAATGATATAGTAGTTCCATATTAAGAAGAACGAGAGGCCCAATGGGCCTTAATGGCCACCAAAGTAATCGTAGTCAAGAACTTTTACTAGTTATGGTTTACATAAAGATTATAAAATTGGTTGAAATAGGCCTAGTGGGTTCTTGAGAAGAAGTCAAATATGTAAAAAATACCCTATGTTGCCTGAAGCGCCCCCTAGAGGTTCGTTTTAACACACACACAATTTGTTTGCAAACTTTGTAAACATTGTCTCAAGGATCATGTATATCAAATATGAAAGTAATCAGAGCATCTGTTTGTAAACATTGACTCAAGGATAATGCATATCAAATATTAAAGTAATCAGAGCATCCGTTTGTGAGAAGAAAGTGGTTTGTTTATGCACAGATTTTTTTTCTTTCGCAAACTTCGTTAACATTGGCTCAAGGATCATGCTGTCAAATATGAAAGTAATCAGAGCATCGGTTTGTGAGAAGAAGATTTTTTAAAAATTACCCTAATTTTACCACTTTTGCCTCCTTTTGGTGGCCAACCCCTTTTAATTTGCAAAACTTGAAGCAGCTTCCCATGGGGATACTTTCTACTAAATTTGGTTGAAACAGGCCCAGTGGTTCTTGAGAAGAAGTGAAAAATACTCTTTGTCGACTAAAGAGCCCCCAAGTGGTTCTTTTATGCACAGATTTTTTTTCTTTCGCAAACTTCGTTAACATTGGCTTAAGGATCATGCAGTCAAATATAAAAGTAATCAGAGCATTGGTTTGTGAGAAGAAGATTTTTGAAAATTATGAGGGCCAACCCCTTTTAATTTGCAAACTTGAAGTAGCTTCCCATGTGGATACTTTCTACTAAATTTGGTTGAAATAGGCTCAGTGGTTCTTGAGAAGAAGTCGAAAATGTGAAAAGTTAACACACAACGGACGACGACAGACAAAGAACGATTATAATAGAAAACAGGCTTAAAGTTACCTTATGTTCTAAAATCCATGAATCAAGTTGACTTTCAGGTAAATAATAGGCCTTAATATAAGTCTCTACATACTCTCGCTCCGGAATTGGTCTGAAATTTAAAAAGAAGTCAATTCAAAATTAAAATAACAAGTCAATTAAAGAGCTCATATGAATATCCATAACGTACACTAATGTTTCAGTTTATAAATTGTGTGATTCCACTCAACTGCTACATCATTCAATTGAGGCACAATAATTTATTACGTTATGACCTCTGACCCTGGTACAAATGTACCATTTTTTATTTCTCAATTTGATAACACATAAGAGACACAGCACTGCAGATCTGCTTTCAATTTTTGGATGCGAACAATCAGGACAGATAAGTTAATAATACAGAGCAATATATTTAGTAGGAAAAAGTTATAAGATTGTTAAACAGATTAATACCAATTTATGTTGAAAATGGATAATCTTTGGAAAAGTTTTTGTGCTTCTTATTTCTTTAACTCTTATATCTATGGTGAGTGACACATCCTTCCTACTAATGAAAGTGTCCATTTTTAGAATCATATAATTTTTATATAGAGTGTTTGTGAACTTATCCGACTTGTTCATTTTTATGGCATATAGATGTGGGCTGGATTTGTTACATGTAAGGGTGGGTTTATAAGCTTGCTTTATTACTGGTAATGCCAGAAAGTTGAATCTGAAGGTTATTGTTTTTGTATGTGAGTGTGACTGATGCATTGAATCTGTTTAGAAGGCAAATGAAGGAATGTATGTCCTAACTACCCTATGCTTCAAAATAATGAAATAAAAATGCCACCATTGTTATATTTTTAAGGGTTCATCTCTTAGAAAGTCTAAATCCAACATCAAAATAATCACAAAATTACCCTAAATGGTATGGATGACAGTGTTTCAGTGTAAAAAGTCTCCTCAATAGATAACAACAAGTTCATTGGGAGATCAAATATATTCTCACTTTTGATTTTAGACGGGTCACATTGATGAGAAATAGGAATTCAAGTTATTATATATGGATCATTCACAACTGGATATAAAATATAATGTACAAACCTTAAATCAACAATAGTTTCTAGTTTAGAGAGGAACTGCTGAAAGTCCAACTGCATTAATGCACGACCTTCATTGCTGCATTTCTTGGCACCAGCATATCTAAAATAAATTTGTTTATTATCTTTAATACTTTAAGATAAGATAATTCTGTTTTGAAGAAAAGTAATACATGTGCATAGAGTATGATTTCCTTAGACATATCTTTTTCAAAAGCTATGGATTTAAAAAAAAAAAAAAAAAAAAAAAACTCAGCAAGATAATTTTTCAAAACAATACAGATAACAATATACATTTATGGCCCTATAAGCAGGGTGATTTGACGATTTATTTACCCAAAGCCGTCATTTATTCCGAGGGCAGAGCCCGAGGGGAATATGGCCACTAAGGGTAAATAAATCTTCAAATCACCCTGCTTATAGGGCTATAAATTGTTTATTATACCGAAAAAGAAATCAGGCCTTAAACTATATGCGCATAGCACTGATTCTTCAATGAGCTGCGCGTGCTCTAGGGAGATAAAACATTGAATCACCCTGGAGCACGCGCCTCAGGGAGATTTGATGTTTTATTTCCCCGTCATGTGGTACGCTTTAGACCAATCAGCGCTACTGTTACACCAATGAGGTATAATAATACAAATTATGTTATATTCTTCATTCAAATATTATCTTCAATTAATATTGACATACCCAGCATTTTAGCAATCAAAATGCAAATAAACAGAAGTAAAAGTTACTCTTTCACTGTTTAATCGTTTCAAATTGATTGACATTTGAATGTGTTATATCAATATGCATTGTGTAAATTTGCCATTAATATACATGATGATTTTTCTATGTATAAATTTTGATAATTTACAGCCTAAGAAGAAGGACTCAAATAGAACTTAATCCTAATATCTTACAGAACTTACCCTTCAACCAAGGATCATAACCTTTTACAAAACTTACCCTTTAACCAATGATCATAATCTCTTACAGAACTTACCCTTCAACCAAGGATCCTAATCTCTTACAAAACTTACCCTTTAACCAATGATCATAATCTCTTACAGAAATTACCCTTCAACCAAGGATCCTAATCTATCACAGAACTTACCTCTCAACCAAGGATCCTAATCTCTTACAGAACTTACCCTTCAACCAAGGATCCTAATCTCTTACAGAACTTACCCTTCAATCAAGGATCCTAATCTCTTACAGAACTTACCTCTCAACCAAGGATCCTAATCTCTTACAGAACTTACCCTTCAACCAAGGATGGTAATCTCTTACAGAACTTACCCTTCAACCAAGGATCCTATTCTCTTACAGAACTTACCCTTCAACCAAGGATCGTAATCTCTTACAGAACTTACCCTTCAACCAAGGATCGTAATCTCTTACAGAACTCACCCTTCAACCAATGACCCTAATTCTTACAGAACTTACCCTTCAACCACGGATCCTAATCTCTTACAGAACTTACCCTTCAACCAAGGATCTATTGGCAAGTCTTACACAGTGCTGCCATAATAATTCATAAACAACCTTAGGAACAGGGACATGTCGATTCACCTCAGATAGTCGAGAAGATAAATTTTCAAAATTCTAGAGAAGAAAAAATATGAAATTTTGTGTTTGAATATCTATGTAATTTATTTAAACTTTAATTTTGTTTCTAATTATCAGTTGCAGTTGTTTTCTATTATCTTAATGATTACTGTACATTACAATGTATACAGTTGGTAAACTAAAGCTACATCTTTAACAGATATATCTTTTTATTTTGGTTAGTTAAAAGTGACAGTTTTATTTAGGGCTGTTCAAAGAAATAACTGTATGGGAAGGGTTGGAGGCACTTTTTCAGAGGCCCCACCACCCATCAAATATTAAAACTGATTTGGTATAAGGAATGGTAGGTAGATCTAGATTGAACCCCATTACCCATATATAAATTCAGGTGCCACCCAACCCTCCCATGTGGTTAATTCTGGATCAGCCCTTAGTGCTTTTACAAATAGAAATGGAAATAGGATCATAAATGCTTGATTGACAGAACATTTTATATCTCTGTTAGTTTCACCTGTTTTAAGATAATTGTGTGTAGTCACTTTTTGATAAGAGTCCAAGTTTAGTTCTTCTGAAAATCTAATATAAATCAACCTCCCTGCCACATCTAATGCTTAAGACTTGATAATCTTATCATTAATTACTTTTAATTAAAGTCACTTCATTTATTTTAAGTTTTGATATTTCTTACATTGAGCATGACATCTACATATGTGTTGTGTTGTGACATGATGTCCTTGACATCCCACTTGACTCCTGCCATATAGCTGAGTATGCTATCGTAGTCCATGGCTCTCTCAGATACACTCCAGTAGACAGGCTTACGTAGCTCCCCAGCCATCTTAATAGTCTGCACCGAAATAAAACACAGTAAAATACATTGTGAAGCAATATGAAGCTAATGTAGGTGAAATCGTTTAACTTTAACTAGTATATTGTGTAGACTTCATTATTACCAAGGGATGTACATATTTATAAATAAGTTCTTATGATATATACAATATTACAATATTTATAAAGTATAATAACATGAATACCTGTGAATAGAATTGTTGTAGAAAAGCTTTCTTGTTGGCAGGAATCATGGCCTCTAAGTGTGAATACAACAACTCCATCTGACTAGCTAAAAATATTCTGTAAATACAAAACAACAGTTCATAATTTGTAGGACCAAACACACAAATCTTAATTACATTTGATGAAAAGCTTTCATGAATTTAATTGTAGTTATACAGTATTAAGTAGCTCTCCTGTTGTTTAAGGCATGGGTACAAAGTGTATTAGTAGCTCTCCTGTTGTTTATGGTATGAGTACAAAGTGTATTAGTAGCTCTCCTGTTGTTTATGGTATGGGTACAAAGTGTATTAGTAGATTTCATGTTTTTTAATGCATGGGTATAAAGTTTTAGTAGCTTTCTTTGTTGTTGTTTTTTGTTATATGGGTATAAACTTTTAGCAGCCATCCTTTTTTATTATTATTATTTTATAAGTATAGAGTATTTATTTAGTAGATTGTATGGGGATAAAGTATTGGTAGATTTCATGTTTTTTTATTGTATGGGTATAGCGTATTGGTAGTTCTCATGTTTTTTCATTGTAAGGGCAAGTATTCGACAAGTATTTTGAGTAGCTTTGCAGGTTTTTTTTAATTGTATGGGTATACAGTATTATAGAATTGATGATCTTACAGAGATTCTGCTGCTACAATTCTCTCCACTAATCCAAACAACTGGTTACTTCCACTGAGATCTATCATAGGAGAAGGGTTAGGTAGTTTGTCCTTCAATACAAAGAAATTAACAGTGAGTATTTAGTATATACATATATTTCAACAAGATAATAGGTAAACACTAAAGTATTGACACATTTTTAGTTTTATATTTACCATATTTTCATATAGAACAAGTTTATGCGAGTGTAATTTAACTATTCTGATCATATCTTATCTTTAAATGTGACGCCACTATAAAGTCCTATTTCAGTTTTAATTGATATTTGTAAGATGCAATGCCTCTCGAGATTGTATAGAAAATACAGCTCTGTGTACAATTATTTTTATGAAATATTCCTATGTTACAGCAGTGAGTAGCTTTCAAATCAAACAGGTCTTTAAAGAAGTGAAAGTTACACATGTTGACTGGATACGTTGGAAGACATACATATGTTAACCGTTGAACAAGTGGATAGACCAATAGACTGATATTGTACCTTTCCATCTTCTGGATCTGTAGGGGGAGCTCCAGGAACAACACTCTCTGCAATGAGGTTGTTACGGATCCTTTGAAGAGTTAGATGTAAACGGTTGTTGATAGTTCTTTCATTCATGACAGCCTGTTAAGATGAATTACAGACGATTGTCATACCATTTAAGTCATGAATATTATGTGTTGTCTTGTTTTTTGTCAGGCATGATCAGATGTCCAACTTTTTAAAAAAAAAAAAAAAAAAAAAAAAAAAAAAGGTTTAAGGAGTTGTTTAAAATATTATCAGCCGAGAGCATTTTGTTTTTACAATACTTTTAACTGCTTCATATGCGTGTGTATCAGAATATAGACAACATAATTGAACAAGAGAATTACAATCATGTTGGCAAAAACATTGCATAGTTTCTAACTCAGTATTGCTTAAAAACTGGAAAATAACAAGGACCATAAATGGGAAAATTACATAGCATAAGTTTGGATCACAAATACAACTAACTGTATACCCAGCACCTGATCTTGTTGTCTCTTTGTGGCTAATGATTGAAAATGCAATAAACATATTTCTTCTTCAACAATTTACACTGTTAGCAAGTCAAAACACTTCAATCATGGTTACTAAAGCAGCTAAATGAATATAAAGGGCAGTGTCAGTAACTGTACACAGGATAATTTGGATTTTAGAAAATATCTAGAAACAAAACAAATGTTGTCTGATTATTTATTGGTAGTAGTCATTTCTTTTGAAATCATAACCGTATAATATTTAAGATCTATTTTGACACAAAATAAAGTGTGTCTTTCTAAATGTTTCTGAAGACTTAAAATAACAAGAACAATTACAATGTACAAGACATCATGTGTATACATGTATCCCCTTGAAAATCAAAGGTGACCAATACTACATGATCAACATCTACTGCAATCTGATTAAAACCAGATCTACTTTGCTACCGGGATGTTGCTAGGTAGATCTGAGGAACACCAATAGTAAAAGTCCTTACCGTGACCTTTAAAGCAGCCAATCAGCGAAGGGCCTACAGAATCGTCAGTGTTATTTGAGAATTTTTGCACCAATATATAACACGTTATTTTCATTATGACGTCATCTTTTGACGTGTACATTGTTTGAGCTTCTAAATACAAACTTGAATGGATAAGAAGTGTTTTTCATTATTACAACACAACGTGAAATACATACACCTACAGTATTACAGGTACTTTCGAATCCATAAGGTTTTAAAGGCGTTTCGGGTGTGTTCCGTCGATTACTTGACATTGCTTTGTCGGTAAGCAAGGTAGCCATTTTGACGCTCGATCCCAATGATTGTAAAGATGGCAAATTTTGATTGGTCTGATTTTCTCATAAATATTCAAATTTATTCAAAACTTTTGGGTAACGGTAACGACCTTAACAATTAGTATTCCTTAGATCTACCCTGCATTTTCAAAATGATGGGAGCAAAGCAGATCTGATTTTAATCAGATTGCATCTTCTGCAACTACAAAGCATTACATTTGAGACAAATCCAATGTATATGTGATATACCTGTATACATCATACATATATTGTAAATAATGCAATATACCTATCTATACTTTACATATACATGTATCGATATACGGATGCTTTTTAATCACTGATAAAGCCATATTTATTGTAAATGATATGTTAACTCAATACCGATTATATTAGTTTTGAGCATCTGTAATCAGCTTAGTTTATTGAATGTGTTAATTTATAGCTTTAGTTAGGTTTAAAGCAGTTTTACCTTTGGATCTGTAGACTCCTGCCAAGTGGTCAATACATAATAACAAACACAAGTTTACAATGTTTTACAGGACTGAACTTGTCTGACAGTCAAAACTGTTCAAAATATCATTATGATTAAATGACACACTCATATGTTATTTCATATTTGATAATAATTGCTAAGTAAAGTTATCTAGGCACAATTGATTATGGTGACTGTTGTGATAATTTAATGGAACTTACCATATCTGACCCAAAGAATATGTGAACCTACAAATAACATAAAATAATTATAGTTACAAAACTAATCAATCTAAACAAGAAACAAATTAAACCACAATATTTTAAAGCCATATTAAAAAGTAATTAAAGATTCACATCACAATAATAATTCTCTGTCTGTATTCATCAAGTGTTGATTGTTATTAATTTGTTTCTACTTGAGTGAATACTTTCTAGTAAATGTATGTAAAAAGCAGGTTTGGTTTTTTTATTTTATTGGGGTTTAAAGACCCTTCAACTCATGTCTAGGTCATATCAAGATAATGTCTGCTTCTGACAGTGTGCACTGATGGCAACTTTATAGTGCTGTCTCACTGAAATATCACGCTGCAGACACATTTACATAGAACTTCACTTGGTCACACCAATTAGTCCTTCTTATACGCAGAAATGCTGAGCACTAACTATGGGAGCTAGAAGATAACCTAATTTTAATGTCTTAGGTTTGATGGTCCGGGATTCGAACCCCCGTCTACTAGGTCACGAAGCGAATGCTCTACCTCTAAGCCACCATGCCGGTCAAAAGCAGGTTGGTATGGAGAAAAAAGTGAATATGTTACTTACTGTATACAAATAATACTCAAATATTTGTGCCATACATGTCATAACATCAAATGCAATTGGTTTTAATACTGTCATCATCTGCATATATTTTCCTGTAAAACACAAGTTTATAATATCATATAAAGAATGTGCTTGTTCCTTAAAGTACCAGTTTCTATATGTAAAACATGCAAATATTGTATTTCTAGATCATTGTAGCCAATTAGCAGAGTATTTAGGTCTGAGTGACTGGACTACCTCCCTATCTGATTTATTTTGGATTATTTTCAAACTGCCAAATTCAATACACATGCACAATGTTTCACAGACTGCCCAAACACTTATTCCCATTTACAAAAGTGACCTATTGTCACCAAGTCAGATGTGTCAAGGTGTCCAAGACCTATTGTCAAAGTTTACAATGCTATTTGATCATTCCTGTGTGAAGAAAATATAACATCCAGAATCATACATTAAGGTTGGTTATCATGAACATATCCTCTGATGCAGCAGACCATAATCTCAAGGCTACAATGGCAATTTTAAAGCACATTTTATTAAGTAATGGCCACACTAAAGCAAATTAGAAAGTTAAATTTCTCCAGGTCATGGGTAATTCAATACCAGGCTAATCATAAGAAAAGTAACCCATTGTTAACATATTATTTTTACATTTAATAATGTGTTTTATCATATGATTATAGTGTGTTATTCAATTGCATAAAGCCATAACATGATTATATTATATGCAACACGTTTCATATAACCTTGAGCTATTTTGATTGGCTGCATGCAACACACCATTCTGTATTGATTGGCTTTGACTTGATTGTGACGTCATGTAACAATGATATGACGTCATAATTCATAATTCATTGTTACAGTGAAGGCATTTCAGTTCTAATTTTCACACATTTTAAAGCATTTTTTTGATAAAATCAAAAAGAACGCTTTTAATTTGAGTCATATTGAAACTCATTACAGATCCTCTATAACTTAATATTTACAATGTTAGAACTGTTGGTACATGATACAAACCACAAAAAGAATAGCTTATTACTATGTACTATAAATCATCATGTTTATTTCAAAGTTAGATCTTTATATTAAGTACTTTGCAGTCTTTAACTTTACACGGAGATACAAATTTGCCTACATTTGACAAGTTGTGAGATTTCAATAAACTTGAATCATGATGTATAACATATGTTTAATAAAACATACCTATAACCCGCAAACAATTAATTGTTGTATTAGTTACTATGGGAACATGCTTCTGGTTTCTGTTCTTTGAAATCCTTCTCCGATATTGTCTGAAATATGAATTTAATACAATCATAGCATGTGGGGTAAATATATAGGCAAAATCTAACATGTACAGTCATGTCTAGTATCTAATATTTTCAAATGTATGTTGCAATATTAAGTTGAGCTTTATTCATAATTTCTTGTATTAATTATTTTCCGTTTCTTTGACCTCGTCTATCCTGTTAATTTGTTATGTTTTTACATTAGTTACAATAAGAGATTTATTAATAATTCAGTCTTTAGTAAATGATGTACCTGTTAGATTTTGCCAATACTGTTAAGTCATCAATGTTATAAAATTGTAATAAAATATTTCCTAAATATTTCACAGTTTCAAGTAAACATGTTTAATAGACCTTGCCTATCCTGTCAGCTTATTTTTAAAATATGTAATAACATAAAAAAAAATTCATTCACAACTTGCAATTTTAAGTAAATACGTTTACCTGTTAGATCTTGCCTCTCCTGTCAACTCATCTATGTAGTCCTGCTTCAGTTCATCAGGTTCATCTGAGTCTGTGTCACTATGGCCATCATCACCATCCTGCTAAAAGATAAATCCACCTCAGTAATCAACATTAGTCAAACTGTTCACATATCTTTAATCTTACAATATGTTTCTTTTTTCATTGTTTTACACTAAAATAGATTTAATTTTGATATATAAATCATATTGCTTTGTTCAAGTTACATAAATTCATATTTACGGAATAGAAAATAAACATTTTAGTCTATGAATTTTTATGTTTGGAATATAAGATATATATTTCAGTGTATTGAATAAATACATTTTTACTAGAAGCTCTTTCTTTGTCAAAATAATGTTATAAACAATAAATACGAAGGGAAACTGATCTATACTTTACTGGGGTTTCCTCAAAATCCAACACATAATTAATTTGTGCTGAAATCATAGGCAGATATTAATCAAATTACCCATGATCCTGAAAAAACATCCTCCATTTCTTCATCATCTGGTTGTACATCAAAAGGACTGGACCCTTCACTGTAATCAGAGAAATACTTCACTTTTGTCCCAGACCCCTCTGAAAGATATCCAGAGTTTTCTTCTCCAGTAGAGTTCACTAGAGAGTTTGATGACTGTGATTTGGCCCAACTTTTCATAAATCTGAATTCCTGCAAGTTTAGGTAGAAAGAAAATAAAAAGAAATGCAAAAAACAAAATGAAAGAAAATCCTAAAAAGTTGAAGTTACAAAAGTTTTTGCAGTAAGTATACATAACACTATCTTAACTATGTGCGAAACAAGTTTTATGTATTTGTGAATTGTTACAATTTTCTTTAAAGAAATCAAATTTAATCTCAACAATCAATTCATCATAAAATACATGAAAAGATTTAAAAAGAAATAATTCTTACAAGTAATTGAGAAGATGTAAAGTTTGATTTAACTGGACAAATTTCCCATCCTTCATTTTCCAGAAACATTCTTAATTCATCCATACGATATCTAAAAAATGCAAAACATAAATCAAAATAATGAGATATGCCTAAAACATAAGCCAGAAAACCCATGATTGAATTGAAATATTAATATCACTTAATTTTCAATTACTGTAACACAACAACTTCAAAGTAGACAAGGGTTTTACTATAGAAAAAAGTTTATATAAATGTTTCATGTTCAAAAAGTATCTTTTAATGGAAATGTTTGATGTTCAAAACAAATTTTCTGATGATCTAATATAAAATAGAAATTAAACTAGTATATAAATGAAGCTTACTGATGGTGATTCCTGAAGTAGTTAAGACTTTGTTGTTTTAGAGAGTCCTGTAATCCTTCAGATTTACTGCCACAAAACTCTTCACCAATCTCAATCAGTCTGAAGCAAAATGTTACATCAAGTACTTTAAATGTTCAGACAAGGAAGAATATTACATTTAAAGATGTGTCTTACTGTTAAATATGATCTGTAATCAAATATTTCGAGAATTCAAAATAATTTTAACTGCACTTTATAGAATATTGTGGTTATTGAATAATGTTTTAATATTTCATTGACATTTTAAGATATATATGCCAATCATGTCAGTTAAGTCACAAAACAAAACAACTGGATTATCTTTTAAAGAGCTACTTACTTGTTAACTAAACCAAGAACTTTGATGAACTCTTCCAGTTTGAAGTGTGACAGGTCAGTGCCAAGAACATAAATCTTGACCTTCTGCTGGACATCTTGCCAAATACGAGTCAAACCGTGGTCAAGCTTCTGACGAATGTATCTCATTTTCACAGTAATATCTGTGTTTTCAGGATCCTCAGAAGCTTTTTTTTTTAAATGAGAAGTAACAGAAAGTGATTCAATACTAACACAGCAATACTGATAACAAGTGTTGTAACATTAACTTAGTATTAAATATCATTGTTAATAAGTCTTTTACTCAGGACATATCTAATAATAATACATTGTCAAAACAAAGTCATCTCAAAGTTAACACATTTCTGACAGATAAGAATATGTGTATCTGATTTTAAGATGAATTTAATGTACACATACTTTTGATAATATGAAACAGGACATTGAATTAAATAATAATGGTTGATCGATAATGATAATAGTCTTCAAGATGAGGCAAACTCAGCTTAAGGATACTTGAGACATTAATTTTTTTTCACATTCATGATTTTCACTTTTTAACACACCGTAAGTTTGTGTCTTTAAATCAATTTTAACATATATTGCTACACTTTTCTTATATCTTCAAGCAAGATTAAGTTATTAACAAATTTATGTAACTTATTTGAAATGTAAACATTACCATGTGCTTATCCATGCCACCTTGAGTGATAAAACTGGGAGTTAGCATACAGACAGGGGCAGTTTTATCTCATTAATTCTTGTGTTCAAAGGTCATGAGAGTCTAGTATATTCCCAGTGGTCATTGATGTGGTACTGTTATCCTGACTAAAGATTGACCATGAAATCCTTTTAATGTTCTGGTCAGACGACTTTAGCTCCCAATACACATGGCGGGAATTCTTTTACAGATATGTAAAGGTGGCTCAATTATTATTGTTATAAAATCAAAATCTCTACTCTAAAATAGTACAAAAGTTGGGATATATTGTAAGACTTATTGAAGTCCCTGTTGAAGTAGAAGGCTTAAATGTGGTGTGCCTAATTTGGATTATATGGCATGATTTTAAAAGAAATTTGACAACATTTACACAAAACTGTGTTTTTCTCCACTTCCAAAATGTCTATGGGTGTCTATTTTCATCCCCAGTTTCTCCTTTATTTTTTGTCAGATCTCTTTGACAATTGGCAAGGGTATTCAGAATAGACATATCTAGAAAAGGGTATCTCAAATTTTTGATAAATATATAGTTTAGTGATAAAGCAGTGACCTTTTAAACTTCAAAAGGGGTTAATGATGCTAGAAAAATTAGAATTTTCAAAGAAATTAGTTATAGTTTAAAAATGAGGAAGAAAACAGAAAAACTGAGACACCTTTTTCTAGATTAACATTAGTAGAGTAGAATGCCAAATTGAGGCCTCTCTTAGGGTTAACCATGTAATAGAAAATTGGGACCTTCTGGACATGGTCAAAAATGCACTTAATTAGTTCTATTCTAACTTTTAATGTGATGTGTGAGACTTTTCAATCTTATGCATTAAGATAGAAAATTAAGAATGCTTTCTAATGATATATACTTTATTGGGTCTATTGTGAGTACTTTTTGAGAAAATGGGAGGTAAAGTTTTGAAAAAATTAACGTCTCAAGTATCCTTAATGAGTACATATAATAAATACATATAATACACATAGAAAATTAGCTATGTGATGACATTTCTATAATTATAAGTGAAAACAGGTGCTCTGAAAGAATCAGATTTAACACTCATCATGATATATATTAGAGAGGATACATACTTAAGTGTAGAAATACATGTTTTCATAAGGCCAAATAATGTATGTTTTTGGTTGCAAAATACAAAATGCAGTATGGTCGGTAGGTAAGAATTATATTTTATTTTATTTTTTATTGTATTCTATTATGTTGGGATGTGTCCATTGTATCAACTGTATGGTGTATGTACCTATGACATTTTGCACAATGACCTTTAATCTATTTTTGTTTGAATGGAAATGTATTTTAGATAAAGAAAATATTGAATTACCCTTGATTTTTTGTAATCTTATGTTGCAGTTTCTAATATCTGACCCCACCGTCAAATGCCCCAGAAAAGTCTGATAAAATATTTTTGAGTAAGGGGGCAGAAAGTAGGATAGGTAGGGAACCCAAAACAAGACTATATTTGTTTTGCCTAAGTAATTAACTGCAATACTCTCCATTATAGTTAATTATATACTTATGTAAATTTGAACTAATCTATGATTATCTCTTTTGATCACCATAATCCTTTGTAAAAAGTACCTGCTTCTCTTATGAACTTTTCATCATTACTTTCATGCCACTGTATTGTTTTATAGTAACTCTTCATCACTTCCCATAATGCCTTGCATAGATCAATCAAACATGGAGTAAAACTCTCATGTGTGATATTCTACAATTTAAAGAAACATACCATTAAAACAATCCATCGAACAAAACTATATGTAGTGAACAGGTTAACTACATTAGACAGCTGACATTGGGACATGATGATGGTGATATGGAAGATGTGTAAGGCTGAATAGATACAACACTTTCACTTGTTATCTGTTTGTACATATCCTAACTTTCTACATCTGTTTGTTTTATTGTGGTTTTACATTTTTTAATGTATTTTTTAGGTTATCATGGGGAAAATACCTGCTCAAAACAGTGCAAAATCAAAGGGTCAAGGTCAATGTTAGTGTTTCTAATAATAGAATGTCAGTCAACAACTTACACTCTTAGCAGTGTCAAGGTTCTCAAACTCACAAAATATTCCTGTATTGCAAGTAATAAGTTAGTCTGCTGCCTGCAAACATCTCTTGTTAGCTCTAATATAATGGTCACACATGAATAAAAGACATTTTATTACAAGATATCCATTTCCACATATATAAAGCATAATGGTTTACCTTACATAAGTCTGTGTACTGTCGCTTTTGAAAATTGGAGTCCACTGTCCCCGAGCAGAGTTCTACATAGCCAAGCACTATCTGGAAGGAGGTGTTGTGTATGGCACTAGTAAAGTGCATGTGAAGCTGATCCATAGCAGTCTGAAAGTTATATTACAAAATGTTTCTTAAGAGTCTGTGTGTGCTAGCATATAAAACATGAATACAAAAAATTATTGATGTTATATTACGAAATGTTTCTTATGAGTCTGTGTGTGCTAGCATATAAAACATGAATACAAAAAATTATTAATGTTATATTACGAAATGTTTCTTAAGAGTCTGTGTGTGCTAGCATATAAAACATGAATACAATTCATGTTATGTTATTTAAACAAGCTTTTTAATTCAATGGAAATAAAATGAAAAATAAATTTAAATCTGAAAATGTTAACATGGCTATGCATATCTTGAATGAATATTGAATGACACTGGCATTTTCTATAATCACTTTCCGTAACATTTTTTGTCTTAGTGATAGAATCAGCAATACTGCACCTAAAATCCCAATCTGACTAAAACCAGATCTACCTATTGCTCCCGGGATGTCCCTAGGAAGATCCGAGGAACGCCAATTGTTTAGGCCGTTGGCATAACCTTTGAAAGCAGCCAATCAGCGAAGTGCCTACAGAATCGTTTAAGTGTTTTGAGAATTTTGGCGCCAATATATATATAACGTTATTGTCATTATGACGTCATCATTCGACGTGCACTTCAAAACAAGGAATCTTGTTTATATGGTTAAACCGGTTTAAAAACGGAGACAAATGGTCCCAACACCTGCCGCAGAGTGTACTGTAGAGGTAACATTTATGTACAGTGTGGGTTTTCGTTCATTCAATTGCTTTGATCATCACTTCGTCTGTAAGCAAGGTAGCCATTTTGACGCTCAATCCCATCTATCGCATAGAAGGTTGGTTTTGATTGGTCTGAATATCTCATAAATATTCATAATTATTCAAAAAAAATTGGGTCACAGCAACGACCTTTACAATTGGTGTTCCTCAGGTCTGCGATGCGATATCCAAATAATGGGAGCAGCGTAGATCTGGTTTTAATCAGAGTGCTAAAATCCAAATGCAAGCAGCAATGAGAACAAAGTAATGCCCTTTTATGTCTAAACAAGTTTGAACTTTATCATTCATTAGTAATGCTGTGTATATAGTATGTCATACCTGTGTCAGTATGTAATGCTGTGTATATAGTATGTCATACCTGTGTTTTACCCAGCAGTCGGTATGTAATGCTGTGTATATAGTATGTCATACCTGTGCTTTACCCAGCAGTCGGTATGTAATGCTGTGTATATAGTATGTCATACCTGTGTTTTACCAAGCAGTCGGTATGTAATGCTGTGTATATAGTATGTCATACCTGTGTTTTACCCAGCAGTCGGTATGTAATGCTGTGAATATAGTATGTCATACCTGTGTTTTACCAAGCAGTCGGTATGCAGTCTGAACCTTCTCATAATGAACCACATCAAAGTGACTACACGTCTTAGACAGTGCCACGTCTAATTGTTCCTCAATCATCTCTAGAGTATCCTGTAGTTTGGAGCTCAATTCACTAGTAAATGTACACAAATAAGTTATACGAACATTTCTTTACACAACGGTATAGACCAAAGAAGAAATATTGACCGAGAGAATCTGAAGTCAATATTTCTTTTAAGGTCTATAAAGATACTCTCGATATCAAAACTTACTAAAAAATACGTGTATGAAATAGAACTTTGCCTTATAACGTAATTGAATGTAACTTGTCTTTTAATCATAGTTTTTGTTTGAAAGACTAAACAAAATATTTTACACCATGTTTTTGAAAGCCAAATGTAATTCATTCAAAATAATGTATCATATAATGCATTTAAGGTTGTGGACCTGTTTAAAAAACTACCAGTATATCACAGGGCATTGAATACTTCTGTCATTACAAACTTAACTGTATTGTAATATATCAGTTTAATTAAAAGCAATATAAGTCTAGTATTACCTAATGCATGTGAAATGTTTGAATGTACTGGCTGCTTTCTGACATTCTAAACAAAGCTGTATAGCACTACAGTAGTCTTCTTCCTGTAATAAAGTCAACATTTTCTGTATTTCACATCAAAATAAAGTAGGGTTTCATCAGCAATTAGAAAGCTTCTTTAATAAACAGTATCATTTAATGTATTCTAAAAACATCAGCATTTAAATAAATTTCCTAATAAACACTGCAATAAATTCTAAAGCAGTGTATTGAAACAGCAGTTATATAGTTCCCCTATTAAACACAGTAGTAGCAATAGTAATCAAACTCGTAAGAATTTGCTAGTTACTTATATAAACACAGAGGACATAATTACCTCCAACATCTCCCGTAATCGTACATCTGTTCTTTGCTATAAATATAAAATAAATAATCTGAGTGAAATTCAATTACTCTATGTATGGAGCCTAAATGCTTGATGCAAGTAAAATTATTCAAAACATTGCTCATGAAATCTAAACAGTTGTCTATTATAGTGATTTTAGTTTTCAATTTAACAAAAACATAAAAAAATCATACATAAAAATAAAAACTAAGTGATGTGTAATTACACGTATGCAAGTATACAGTTTATCTATACTAAAGATTTATTTTGATTTTGTAGAAATAAAGATAGTATTTGTGAACTTGCTTCCTCTTAAAGTCATAATGTTAGCACATAAACAAAGGTACCAGTGTCTTAATGGTCCTGAGTGATTTCAGTAAGCCAATGAGTTTCTGTCGCTTTCTGTAGTTAGCAAGCATGGTGAGACTGGCTGCTGTAAAACAGTCACGGGCGGCTGATAATTGTCTGAAATGATACATGTCAATGTTAAACAGCTTTTATAAGTTCATAAGATGAATTATAAATGAATGTTAAAAGAGCAAGAGAACACTCTAATGATTGAGCTAAACGAGGTATCTTGTAGCTAGCAGGAGTATTTTAACCTACCTACAAACACTGTGACAATGACAGCACAATACACAAATAATGATTTGAAAAGTAAGTACATGTCAATAGCTTATGTTGTACTTAGTTAACCCAAAAGTCCAACAAGCTCAAACAATTTAAGAAAAGATATTTAAATTTATATCAGGACTGACAGGAGTGACCTTATTTTCAGTAAATAAACAGAAAGCCACAAATGTCTGCTTTGTGAGAAAATTAGAATCATAAAAAAAATGAACATGTCTTCTCACAAGAAAAAATAGTTTCCTTTCTGAACATGCATTAGCTCAACATTGATAGCAAACAAATCTCACGAGTTTTCCCAAATGAGTCATATGCATGTATTCTCATATCAAAGCTCTTATGTTAAAATAATATACTGGCACTGTGACATGACTTTACTAAATACTAGTCAATCATACATTCTCATTTGACATTGTAGACATGCATTCTCATTTGACATTGTAGACATGCATTCTCATTTGACATTGTAGACATGCATTCTCATTTTATATTGTAGACATGCATTCTCATTTGACATTGTAGACATGCATTCTCATTGACATTGTAGACATGCATTCTCATTGACATTGTAGACATGCATTCTCATTGACATTGTAGACATGCATTCTCGTTGACATTGTAGATGTGCATTCTCATTTGACATTGTAGACATGCATTCTCATTTTACTTACTGTCTTCCATTAGCACATATTATGCTGGCCAGCTGTAAAGTCTTCTGTAACTCCATCACTCTCTGTAACTCTGCAGCGTATGCTGGATGGTTCTGTAGAACTACATCTGACACCTTCTTAGACACCTGTGATCGAATTAGACAGCAAAAAACAACTTTGTTCTAAAATATAATAAATAAGATATATGCTTGCAATTGACATAGTGTCATTTTGAAGATGTGTCTAGATGATATGAATGTCTGAGTTCATTAAATAAAGAGATAGTATTAAGCTGGTGTTGCGACTTCAGCACAGACCCATATATCTGGCTCATTCACCTGTACTGATTGACTTTGAGCATTTATATATTTCAGTTCACAACATAATCACCCATAAACAGTCATGTTTGCATTTGGGTGTCTGTGTGATCATTCAGAACTAAATACATATTTATAATTGTTATTAATTGGCATACATGTGTATTACAGTTATATATATATATGTTCCGACTTAATTCATCATGTCAAACACAATCTAGTTTATATAAACCCATGTAAAAGAGAGAGAAAGAGAATCAAAAACTGTAAAGTTTGAACTGTATAAAAATTGAGAAACTCATCATTTTTAGTGGCCAGTGTATAGTTTCTTCTATCAGTGCATGTTGATACAATACAAACCAACTTACAACTTGAAGCTGTTTTCTCAACTTAGTTCTATCCCGGTCAATATTTTCCAAATTTGGTGTTTCTGGCACTTTCTGTAAAATAACAAAATGGATATATACATTCCTTATAAAGTTTCAAAGTTACACAAGTCATATAACTGTTAGCCTGGGATAGATAATCTTTAACAACTAAAAAAACATGTTTTTCTGACAAAAATAATCATTTCCAAAGTCATTTCAACTTAAACTGTTTACTTAATCAATGGGTAAATGAACATTACATTTACACAGAATCATTATTATACTGAGTAAACAAAAACAGTAGACTCAAAAGACATATACATTTGTAACACTGGACAAATGTTGAGAACTTGTATAGAAACTAGGAGTTTAAGTAGAAGATAATGTAAACCCAACTTGTAGTAGCCTAGTTTGGTGGATTGGTGTAAGAAAAGTCCACTTTGGTCTGGACTAAAAACTAAAATAGTATCATATTTATATTGTCAGGGCAAAATAAACTAGAGTCAGGCCTTGAAAAAACTTGGTCCTCCTTGCCCTAATATGACTATATACCAACGCATTAAACTCTAGTCCATATAGTTTATAAGAAGATGATTTTTGAAGTTTTGTCAAAAATTCCCCATTTTGGCCCCCTAGTGACACCCCGGGGGGCCGAGCCCTTACGTTTGAACAAATATGAATCCCCTTCCCTAGAGAGATACTTCCTACAAAGTTTAGATGAAATTGGTCCAATGGTTTAGGAGAAGAAGTCAAAAATGTGAAAAGTTAACATATTTGCTATAGTGTTGCAGTGATTGGGAAGGACGTACGCCATGCGCAAATTGCGCAATTTTTTTTTTTTTTTGCATAAACACTCAGCAGGTACGTGCCGTAGGGCACATAGTGTTTTCCAGTCAGTTTTCTGTCGATGTCAGCTTTGTTTTTTATGTTTTGATATTAACCCAAACTCACTTATGTATAAACATTTTGATTGGCTTAGATGATAAACCTGAATCGATTTTGGCGAGGTCTTTCATAACAGTAATTAATGCCTGGTATAGCGTATTCGATTGGGTGATAAAGTCAATGACGCACCGGTACTAACCAATCAGCGATGGTGTTTTATCAATGCATGTTGATGTTTTTGACAACTGCACATGCTTATATTTATTGCATGACAGTTGATGATACTGATGGATCAGCAGCATGCCACCACGAAAAAGAACTAAACTTTCAAGTGATCAAAGAACACTTTTCTTTTTCACGTCATTGCCACCAAAGAAGTCTGTTCCCGATGTCTCGAATGATTTGAAGGAAACTGAAAGTAGCCCTACCGAGATCGCAAATACGTCGTATATCAGTTCTAAGAGTGAGAAAACCGAAACTGTTACGCGAAAATTTCAAAGCTGGTGGAACAAGATATGACCAAGGTTGATTAAAATCAATGGTAAACTGTTCTGTAAACAATGCATGCAATCTGGTAAAACAAACACATTTACAATTGGCTGCCAAACTTCATCAATGACAAGGCATCAAATGTCACAAGCCTTCAGAATAATAGGACAACAATGACACAAAAACAAAAAATACTCTTTGAAACAAATGTGAAATTACTACAACAGTAACATGGTCTGACAGGCTGAGAATTAAAAAGTTAAAAATTCATTTTTTTAAAAATGCTATATGTTTTAATTTTTAGCTCTATCTTTATGTAAGGGCCCATTGCTTGTTGACAATGGTCCATTGATTTTCAAAATGGCCCATAATTTTTTGTGACATGGGCCCATAGTCCCATAGGTTGCATTCACCTTCCCAATCACTGGTGTTGAACTTTGACCCCGAAACGTGTAACCCATTTTTGACCCCAGGGTCACGCTTTGAACAAACTTGGTTCTCCATGCCCATAAGTTACTATATATTTAAGCATTAAGCTCTAGGACTTCCAGTTTATTAGAAGAAGATTTTTGAAGTTTTGTCAAAAATTCCCCCTTTTGGGTAGAGCCCCTTTACTTGAACAAATCTGAATCCTCTTTCCCTAGGGATACTTCCTACCAAGTTTGGATGAAATTGGTCCAGTAGTTTGGGAAAAGAAGTTGAAAATGTGAAAAATTTACGACGACGATGACGAACAAGTTATGACGGAACTTCGGGCCCAGGTGAGCTAAAAAGTTGAGACAATCTTTTGGTTCTATCTTTTAACCATTATGAAGACACTTTTATTTATGTTACATATTTTACTTACTCTTAGTTCATAATCACTTGTATCTATAGATTCTTGATTGTAGTAGATCTTATCTATTTCCTCCAAAACTTCCAGCTCTTCATGTGGGTTAGCTGTGCGATTATGCTGTAAAATAATACCAATCTATCATATTTACTCTGCAGAAATGCATAGGGTTCAAATAAGTTTGGTTTAGAACATTATTCAAACATTTCATTCCTTTTTGGGAAACAGTCAAAATGTTATCCTCGTGGTGTTGGATTTACCCCAAACAAAAAGGGGTATAGTTTTGACTGTTTCCCAAAAAGGCATGAAATATTTGTTTTGTAACCCAAGAAATTTCAACAAAATGTCCTTAGTGATGTTTATTTTACTTTGAAATAATCGATGGTGATACTAGTATTCTTGTTGCTCCCTCGATTACTTATTTGGTGTGGTTTGAGTCTCTTTTCTGCAGCAAATTGAGCAATCCCTGCTGTTTTATTTTTGGAACTGCTCCATTATGTCATTTGCCTGTTACGTAATCAAGCGCACAATCATAGTCGCCCAAACGCTTCAGATTTGTTCCATGATGTCGTTGTCATGGTACTTGGAAATAGTTTCGGAGCATTTTCCCAGCACCTGCAATTTTGCATTGATTTCTACTAGGAAAACAGTCAAACTTGTTTTCCTGAATTTATATAGAGTTATAACACTTATGTCAAGAATTGATGATAAACTTTGCCTTCTTACTAAGATGGATAGCAGCTTTCTCACTACACAAGAAAGACTTTTCAGCTTTGTAAATGTTAAAGCGATATATTTTGCTTCATCCTGCTGTTTCCAATATATCTAGCTGGTTTTGTTTTGTTTCAAGTTAAATCTATATAAGGATTGAAGATTATATTCACTGTTCCCTGTAAACATAACACATTAAAAGATAAAAATGTGTGTGTGTGTGTGTGTGTGTGCCTGCATGTGAAGACGCATTCTACCTTGAATTTAGATACTGCTGGTTCACCTGTAAACTGTTCATGGCTGATCTCTTCTTCTACTGGGAAATGCACCACATCCTGAAGTTAACAAGGTACACAAACCATTAAGTTATTGAATCACATTTGTAATCTCATATAAAGTTACATCATAGATAAAATTTAATGAGGCAGGAACTACCGCATCAAGTCTGTGTCAGCATTTTCCCCACTTTTCATATAAGGATGAGATCTGACTCTCCATTGCTCAAAAAAAAATTCCAAAACATAAAATAAGCGGTGTTAGTCCTGTACAGGCCGCTACGGTATATTCATCCCTTCACGTCCTGGAGTCTTCCCTATTTTTTCTATGGGGAAAATCCCCGGTCAGATTTACAGGGGACTTCGAGGACATAATAAACACTTATTCCACGATGACAAATCACAACAGTGCATTCCGTATGAAGATATATATCTATTTAGTAAATTCAACAAATCTGACCTTTGTTTGTGCATTGCTTCTATTTTATTCCGAGAGGTTTATATATCGTACTAAGTTTTAAACTGTCTGCCATGTTGACCTAGGAAGTTCAAGAACATTGCAGGTGCAAAATTACGACTTTCACGGAAACAAGTATTCAGAGGTAAGTAAATTTTACAATTCTAATTGATGTGATATATGATCAATTTAAGTAGATTTAAATTAAAACAATATCAAAAAAATATCATTTTGAGCAATTTCGTTCTTTTACTCTTGTTGTTTTTGCTGCATGCTGTATATTCGTTCCGTTGTGCAATCTGAAATTTGCATCCGCCATTTTTCTTGGACTGCATTGATCAATATGGCGGACAGTTTAAAACCTA
>JAUMGZ010186371.1:0-24675 GCA_032359645.1 Pododesmus macrochisma
CAAGATTGTACAAACAAAGTCCCTGACTCCCAAGGGGACAGGTGGGCGGGGTCAAAAAGGGTAAATTTGGCAGTATGTCTTTAATCAACTTCTCTGTAACTACTTGGCAAATATCAACCAGATGGACGTTGAGGCCCCATGGGCCTCTTGTCTGATTTGTGATAGAGTTTATAGAAGTATAACAGGAAATGAAAGAAAGATAAGTAACTTTTTAACAGAATTATTGACAACAGATCACTGTTACAGTTAGTTTTGATTTCCTTGGTGATTTGTTCAGGTGAGCTATTCTGATCACTCTGCGTCCATCAACTGTCTCTTAACTTAGTTTGTTATTACTTCTCCTCCTAAACTTTCATATATATAGTGTCAAAAAATCTTTATGTATTGTATCCTGAGGACTTACAGTTAGTCCTAAACCAAATGTGTATCCCTCATATTTTCAAGATGGCTGCCATGGTGGCCATCCTGAAAGTCTTGTTTTGCTTAGTCATGGATTTATATCCAATATATCAAGCCCTACATTTGTGTGAATGACACTGAGACCCTGTCAATCTGTTGTACACTGTATGGTGTGGGTAGTGTTTAGGTCTATATAAAATGTGGAATTTAGCTCCATATGTACATGTATATATCTATATTATATGTTGATTTCATGTATATGGTATGGTTATTTTGTTACTACATATATAGCATTAATTGGGGTATGATTAACATAATTTTTTCATTGTATACCCATACTTGTGAATGAAAGATTCCATTAAATACTAGATAAACTCATATAATGTGTATAGTTTCAGGTACTTTTAAGTTGTTATATTTTCTTTGTTGGTAAATGTGATAATTCATCTAATTCAATCATAGAATATTATTTTGACATTACAAATTTATAAGTGTGTTGAATGGCCGTGGACATTGTACTTGGTTCTGACTCTATACAGGACTTCATGTGATGAATTTCTCTAAACATCAGCTTACTCCAAATATCTGCACTTATTTCTCTGAATATACAATATGCTAATTACTGATCTAATAGCTGAATTATAAACTTTTGAACTAAAACGTTCTAAAAGCTTTTCTCGTTTACTTTATTTGCTTTGTATCAAATGGTTTGCTTTTGTAAACTATGTCATTAGAAGTGAAGTATAATGTTAACTCTTGATACCCCTTTCATATGATGTAGATAATTGTGGAATCTTTAGTTTTTGTTTTTTGCAGAATTGCTTGATTTAATGGAAGACTGAAATTTAAACACTTCTGCAATAATAGAAACTTTAATTTTCCCTAGTACATGTCGGACTAGTTTTCTTGCTATTGCCATTAACTATGCAAGTTACTCCCTTGTCTATAGATTTTCCATTTGGTTGGTAGATTGTAAAGTAAATCACTTGTAACAGTTCATTGGCAGCTGAAAGATAAGTTAAGAAAAACTACACCTGATTGGTAGAATATTGGGTAAATTGACTTGTAACAGTTCATCTGATTGGTAGTTAAACAACATAATTAAAGAAGCACTATATTTTGATTGGTGTAATGTAAGGTTAATTATTGGTATTTGTAACTGTTCATCTGATAAGTAGCTATGGAATATTACAAGAAGCACTACATTTGATTGGCATAAATTAATTACTTAAAATAAGTTAAGAACTGGTAGAATGTAAGGTTTATAACTTGACAAATTGTAACAGTTGTAACAGTCATCTTGATAGCAGCTGTACACAATGTTTCTTATATATTGACTTTATGAAGAAATATCATGTTTGATATTTTCTTGTTTAATATTTCACTAGATAGATGTCATTTGTAAGGTCCAGTCTTGTATGTGTGTGTTCACTATCTATATTTATATTATCACCATGCATTTTTCAGATACTATGTATAACTCTTCCCTCGATAACTCTACTAATTCAGGTGACTGTTGAATGTTGTGAAGTATTGTGATTTCTGTTTTCTTTCACTGTCTCTGTATCTTTCAGTGTTATATCGGTTGAAGAATGTATTCAAATTATTAAATCTCAAATAGAATGTAAATTATCTTTTATCTCAGAAGGTTAAAATTGTAAGATTTATTTAGAAAAATTTGCTTTAAGGGCATAATATGGTAGTGAACTTTAATGATATTAGATGTTGAGTGAAAGACAATCTGTAACAAAAAGATGTAAAATTCTTCAACCAGTCAGTAATTATGTGATGTGTACATGGTAATAATTTGTGTTGCTGTCCTAACTTTTCATGTTTATTTGTTTTCTGCCACCTCTTTGTCCTCGAACTACATTTTGACTGTCCATTGTCAAGCAAAATAATTAACATACTTAAAATATTCAAATCTATTCAGCTTTTAAAGTATTTATTGTGTATTTGGATTCTTTTTTTTAAAAAAAACTGTAAGATGTTCAAATAGTATCAGAAATGGCTATTGTTACTAAGATAAATAAAACTTTGAAATGAACTATTCTTCATATTGCTTCAAAAATTAGTAAAACCTTGAAATAAACTTTTCCTTAAAATGTCCAAAAATTCGAATCTGATGTCTTACATTTTGTATGTGATTGCTCATGTGATGGTCATCTGTACATAATATCCCTTATGAATTAAACAAATTATGTCAACCCAAATGGCAGCTGGTCAATTGCCCAGCAAATATTTGTTTAGAATTGTATCAGCATTTCCCAAATATATAAATCTTGTTGTTCCAAAAATGTCTTAAATTGACCGATTAATATAACATAAAAACTTTTTCACCCTTTGAGAATCCTGCCTCTTGTTGTATGTCAACTTCACACATCATCATTCATCATGCAAAACACATTTTCTGATCATTTCAATGTGAATACTTATCATTGAACTGAAAAGAATCTACAGTTTCATTGTGAAAGATTAAAAGATTTTCATTTTGCTGTTTTGTCATACATTGTATTAACTTTAATCAAAATTTAATGTTTTCCATAGTCATATACAAAGAATAGTATTCATTTATTGCCATCTAATTTCTGTTGTAGTTGCTTTGTTTTATGTCTTTATTTTCTGGATTAAGTTTCGTTTAAAACATTCACCAGAAGTCGACTTAACACACGCTGACACATTTATATTAGTTACTTAATATTATGTCTTTAATTATAATTTTTAATGCTCGATGAAAACTTTCAGGGGAGCATATAATCGCCGCTTTATCCGTCCATTCATCCCCCTCCATTCACCTTTTATCCAGAACATAGCTTTTAATCTCTTTGATATATTTTCATGACATTTGGTACAAATGATAAGTACTACAAGACAATGTGCAGTGCACAAGAACCATAACTCTTGGCCAGTTATACCCAGAATTATCTCTCTTTTAAAAGAAAAGCTTAGTCATTCTGTTACATGTGCTTGTCTAGAGCATAGCTCTTTTAAACTATTTGAAATGATTTTATGACATTTTGTACAAATGATAAGCACTTTGAGACTGTGTGCAGTGCACAAGGACCACAACTCTTGGTCAACTATACCGAGAATTATCTCCCCTTTAAAAGAAAACTTAGTCATTCTGTCACACAAGCTTGTCCGGATTATCATTCTTAAACTATTCAGAATATTTTTATGACATTTGGTATATAATGTTAATAATAAGCACTATTAGACAATGTGGGTTTTACAAGAACTACAACTCTTGGTCAACTATACCCAGAATTATCTCCCATTTAAAACAAAAAAGTCATTCTGTGGAACGAAATGTCCGGAGCATTTGTTACAAATGATTATCACTATGAGGCAATATGCAGTGCACAGGAACCAAAACTCTTGGTCAAATATACCCAGAATTATCTCTCCTTTGAAAGCTAAAACTTAGTCATTCTGTTACATATGCTTGTCTGGAGCATAACTTTTCAGCCATTACTTAATAAAAATTGATAAATATATTAAGGTGGCATGTAGTGTGCAAGAACCACAACTTTTGCCCTTTTACAAGTAGAGTTATTGCCCTTTTAGATAAAAAGTTTACTTTTTCTGCCATGAAATTGTCTATGTAGAGGTCTTTTGCTACCCCAAACAAAATGGCAGGTACATGTTCGAAAAATAACCTTTGCAATAGCAACATTATTGTACAATTACAGCCTCTGATTAGTTGAAATTTATTTCCTGTTAAAGATTTACCTGTATTAACAAAACATAGTTCCTAAGTCAAGCACATTTTTGGGGAGCATCCATCACTTCCAGTGATTTACTTGTTATGTACTTTCGTCAGAAGCTGATTTAAAACACAAAGACACATAATTATAGTAGTGACACGTTTTTGTTTTAAAATCTAGAATTATTTGTCTTCACTTACTAGTAGAACTGTAGATGACATATTTATTTTCAATTTGATGATTTTTAAGATGAAAACCAGCTACTTCTTAAATTTCATGGCAACATTGCTATATTAAAATTACTACTCAGCTTTTTGTTAAGTAGGTTAATAATGGTTAAACTTCAAGTTGCCGTTAATACATTCCTGTTTTCTGTTTAAACTTTATTACTTTCCTTGCATGGTATGTGTTCAATTAATTGTTTTCTTAATTATATTTTTTTCATCATAATTCAGTGTTTAATTATAAATCAGGATTCAATTAAGATAATAACTAATTCTTGTACCAATTAACAGAAATATGTATATATCGTAATATATTTATTGACATTTGTGGTTAAATTATCTACTTAAAAGAAAACATTTGATACTACGTAACATTATTGTTGGGGAAATGTATACCATACTGTGACAAGACTTGTATTAATCAGAGACCCCATTTAATCTTTAGAATGTTGTATTAGATGTTTGTAACTGTTTCACTTTTGTTTATCTATAGGAATTGTTTGAAGTTGTTATTTTCATTGATTGTACTGTAAGTTTGAAAAGTTTCACAATTTCTGTTATGTTTTGTTGCAGATCCAGCATCATTAGAGGAAGAACAACAAGAGATAGTGTCTGCTGGCATAGTAGCAGGCATCGTCTGTGGACTCATAGTCATTCTACTAATTGTGCTGGTCTTCATAGGATGTCGGTATGTATACCATTGTATTATCTTTCCTTGTAAAGCCATATTATAGCATTGAAACATTAATTCTGTCTTTATTTGGTGAGGTATATTATTTCAAAATATTTTTGAATCCATTATAATAAAAAAATATAACTTATTATCTTCCAATAAAGTCATGATAAAACCAGTAGAGGCTTTATTGTTGACTCAAAGTAAGTAATTAAGGCATTTAATGGGAAAATGTACATTAAATTTATAAATGTGACCCTGAGATTAACGATCATTCTAAGTTTTCATTCTGTTGTAAGTAGAAATTATTGTAGTATTTTTAAAAGTCTTAAACATCAACAATATAATTGTAGTTATCAATATACAAAATATTGTATTTTTGATAATCTTAAACATTAACAATATAATTGTAGTTATCAATATACAAAATGTGGTATTTTTGATAATCTTAAACATTAACAATATAATTGTAGTTATCAATATACAAAATGTGGTATTTTTGATAATCTGAAACATTAACAATATAATTGTAGTTATCAATGTACAAAATGTGGTATTTTTAATAGTCTTAAATATTAACAATATAATTTGAGTCATCACTATATAAAATGTAAAGTTTTTGTTACAGTTCTCTGACGTGTAGGAAGTACTATAGGCAAGCATTTGATTACCTTGCTGTACCCACCAACATGAGTACACCTCCAACAACTGTCATTACTGTTCCTGAACCCATGGGTAAATAATAGTATCTGTATACAACATTGCTAGTCATTTCTTATCTGTAAAATCTTATTATTGTCCCTGAACTTGTTGGTATTTCTGATTGAAATATAGCCACATGGGTCATTGAAAATAAAATAAGGAGTTTGTAAAATACCGTTTTACCTCAAAGTAAGAAATGATTTTCAGAAAGTTTCCAAAGTAATGCTGAAATGTATTTGGCACTGTATTTTATTCTAAGGTGTTTACACTATTTTGAATACATGTATTAAATCATGTCTTTAAGTATCTATGTTACTCACTTTTACTGTGTATGCATCAGGATGTTTTCAGTGTGAAGTGTAAGTCAGTAAATCTGTAGGTTTTGTTAGTTTGATTATGACACTACTGATTATCTTGCCTCAGACATAAACCTTGGATTGTCATTGGCTCAAATAACGTCACATGACATCATGAATAATCTTGTATTTTACAGAGGAGATCACCTACACACCAGTACAAGTGATTGACTTTTTGCTACACGTTAAATCCCTTCACGCTGACAGTGATGTAGGCTTCTCACAGGAGTTTAATGTAAGCATTTATATAGTAATGTTACATCCTTAATTAAACATCAGTACTCTGTGTACTCTTGTCTACTTTTAAATTCAATGAATTTCAAGTTGTGGTGATTTGATGTAACTATACATACTGATTAATCAGTGGCTTGGTATAGAAACAGTGTGAAATTACTTTATAGCCATGTTTTTCATATTATCGATTGATTTGTATACTTTTATGCTCGGCCCCTGTCATGGAATAATATTGATTTACTTACGGACATGAGTTACACTATTTGCCCCTCTCTCTTCACATATAGTTCAACTTCTCTAGGTATGACCCTAAAATGGTTTTCCCTCAATAACTTCAAAACATTATGAAAGACAGCTTCAAATGCAAAAGAATTTCTAAAATGAACTTGCTACACAAATATTTAATGTTTCTGCTGCCTTCTGCTTGGTCCATTTGTTACAAACATATTTTTCCTCAGTATCTTAAAAAAAAATAATTTGGTTGTGTAGCTTTAATTTGAAATTATGCAGATCAAAATCAAAAATGAACTTACTATGGAGATATATAATGTCTCTACAGTCTTCTGATTGATCCATTTATTCTTTGCCTTCTATCTTTTAATATTTTTTGATGTCTTTTATAGTTTAATTATGTACTGATATAATTATTGTGATGCTTTCATTCTACAACAAAACAAAACAATAACAGGGATGATTCCACAGTTTTTCAAATGGGGCCCTTGGCAATGAAATTGCAATTTTCAATCCCGAAATCTCCAAATTGGGAATTTTGCGTCGCATAATTATTAAAACTAGTTATTGATACAACTATGATATGATTATCATAAAAAACAATGAAGCATAATAAACCCTAGCATATGTATTCTTTGTCTAGCCTTTATTGATGAATGAAAGATAAAATTTGATAAATTGAAACATACAAAGAAAAGGGCAATTAAGCTGAGTTGAGTTTACTTATTATATACATGGAATCTTATTTGTCCTCTCTAGATAGTATTAGAAATGAATGGACTAAAACTTATAACTAAAATATTATAAATAAATAAACTTGTAAACTGTTCAACACTGTCACATTTATGACAGCACAGCAAACATTGAGCAACTCACACATTGTTGCTCTACTAACATAGCATTAACTTTAGGAAGGATGGCATCTGAATTAAACATGTAATAAAGGTATTGACATTTGCATGTATATTTATATTCAAGATTGGATCCAGACTCAGACAGAAATTGACTTATTCTGGTCTCTATACATGTTTTTTTTTTATATTAAATAAATACTTTTTGCTTCATATAATAATTTCTATCAACTGCAATACTATACATGACACACAATGGCAGGACGGTGGTAGAACTGACCAAATTATGACAAATACACGACTTTATTGACATTGTATATAAGCAGATCTCTTGAGGAACAACCATGTTTTTTACTGTTTATAGACCATGTGCTTGCGAACTACTGTTTACTTTGCGTTAATTTCCTGGATTTCTTCTCAATCCACCATCAGAATAAATCCTTGAAATGAATGCTAAGTAAATTGGTTGATCGTAAGCCCATGTGCATGGTTGCCGATTATTAACAAAAGCTTTAGGTTTACACTGATTTAGCATCTGGAACATGTCTGTGGTAATGTTTGCGGTGACAAAACCAGCAGGAAATATCGGCAGCTTTCTAATAAAAAACAAACTCTGGAAATCCGGACCTATTTCCATCTTTTCTGTACAATATTCAATTATGAATTTTTTATATCCTAGATTTCAAATGGGCCGCTTAGCGGCCTTAAAAGATAAAGTAGAATCATCCCTGAATAATGTCATACAGTCAGTTGACATACAAACTCATGCTTCCTTTCCAGTTAAAAACTGATTTTGCTTCATTGTGCTCTGATTATATTCACAAAGCTTTAAATTTAAATATTACTGTATCTTGAACAAAGATTTAATTACACAGCATTTCCTTCATAAATTGTCTGTTTGCTGATGTATATTTGACACTGTAGGTGTTTTTATTCTTACAGGATATTCTGAAACAGACATGTCAATGGAATATTAAAGCCGATGCCTCTATGCAGCCTGAAAACAAAGTTAAAAATAGATATGTCAATATAAATGCATGTAAGTACAGTCAAACATACAAATTATTTTGATTTTGTTATACAACATAAAGTCACATTTATAAGGTAATATATTACTTTCAATTGTAAATATTGATGTCAACCTCAAGCTAAGCACAAGTCTTTTTCTTTTTTGGGGGGGGGGGGGGAGAAAAGAAACGAACCAAAAAGATATTTTAAGGTAATTCATTATCATATTTTAATGAGTTTATTATACCCCCGCAACAAAGTTAGTGGGTATACTGGAATCACCCTGTCTGGATGTCTGTGGTCTGCAGTAACTTGTCCAGAAAACTCCTCCTTAGTTAACAGGTGGATTTCATTGAAATTTGCATGAATGATCAGTATCTTGTGTAGTTGTGCACCGGCATTTTAATTCAGGATTTCGACCCTTTTTGATGGAGTTATGCCCCTTTGTGCAAAATACTTTTCAACTCAACTCCTCCTTAAGTAACAATTGGATTTCATTGAAACTTTGCATAAATGATCGGTATCTTATGAAATTGTGCACCAGCATTTTAATTTAGGATTTCGACCCTTTTTGATGGAGTTATGGTCCTTTGTGCGAAATACTTGTCAACTCAACTCCTCCTTAAGTAACAGGTGGATTTCATTGAAACTTTGCATAAATGATCGGTATCTTATGAAATTGTGCACCAGCATTTTGATTTAGAATTTCGACCCTTTTTGATGGAGTTATGCCCCTTTGTGAGAAATACTTATCCGTACATCTCCTGTGCACCAATATTTTAATTTTGTTGAAGTATAACTCTCAAATAAACATAACTTGGCGGAAGCAGGGGTATTATTCAGCCATCCTGGCGACAGTTTTAGTTGAATTTGTGGTTATGATATGTGTAGTAAATTTTGTGTCGTAAAGAGTTGGTTTAGTATTAACTTTGGTACGATAATCATATAATTTTTTGACCCTTTTCATTTTCTATTGCAGTTGACCACTCCCGTGTTCTTCTGAAGCCTATTAATGGCAGAATGAGAAGCTCTGACTACATCAATGCCAATTACGTAGACGTAAGTTTATATGCAGAATGACAAATAATTTTTAAGGTATCACTGTAATATATGAACAAGTGGAATTGAAGTTGTGGTTTACAGTGGTTGTAAAGACTTTTTAGTCCATCTTGACCAAAGGTCCAAGGTGGACTTTTCTCATACAAATCCTGTTAGCCGTCCGTCGTCGGCGTAAACTTTTCACATTTTTGACTTCTTTTCCTGAACCACTGAACCAATTTTATCCAAACTTGGTAGGAAGTATCCCAAGGAGAAGAGCGTACAGATGTGTTCAAAGGAAGGGGCTCGGGACCCAGGGGGCACCACCAGAGGTCCCTAAAGGGGGGAAATTTGACAAAAATTAAAATATCTTCTAATAAACTAGAAGGCCTAGAGCTTTATGCTAGATGAAGTAACCTTAGTGCATAGAGAACCAATTTTTTTTCAAGGCATAACCCTGGGGTCAGAAATAAGTTATGCATTTTGGGGTCAAATTTCAACCCTATAGCAAATATGTTATCTATTCACATTTTTTACTTCTGCTCCTAAACAAGCAGTCCAATATCATCCAAACTCTGTAGGAAGTATCCCTAGGGAAAGGGGTTCAGATTTGTTCAAATGAAGGGGCTTGGGCCCCAGGGGGTGCCACTAGAGGGGCTAAAAGGGGGGAAATTTGACAAACTTAAAAAAAACTTCTTCTAATAAACTAGATGGCCTAGAGCTTAATGCTGTGTTAAGGCATTGAAAGTTTGTTCAAGGTGTGACCCTGGGGTAAAAAAAGGTTATGCATTTCAGGGTCAAAGTTCAACACTATATATATATATATATATATATATCAAATATGTTCATTTTCACATTTCGTCTTCATGTTCAACACTACTGGACCAGTTCCAACGGAACTTTGTAGACGTCATCCTTAGGGAAAGGGGGTTCAGATCTGCTCAAATGATGGGGCTCGGTACCGAGGTAGGGTCACTTAGGGACCCAAATGGTAAAAATTTACAAAATTTCAAAAATCTTATTATGAACTAGAAGGCATAGTGCTTAATGCTTTTGTTTAGAGTAACTTAAGGGCATGAAGAAAAAAAATTTCAAGGCATGACTCTAGGGTCAAAGGTATTCAAATGCCAAACATTTATTAATAGGCCTATATAATCCAGATGGACATTAAGGCCCAATGGGCTGCTTATTATTAAATACATAAATTAAAATTTATCAAATAAATCTTTTTCTTTAAAAGAAGTCATGTAAGTGAAATGACAGTTTGGTCTTGTAAAAGCTTCGTATTTCTATTTCCTTTTCCGCAATACAATTGCTTTATGCATATGCATTTGATTATGTTATGAATTTTAACAAATATTTATACTTGTTGTCATACTTTTAGGGATACAAGAAACCAAAAGCATATATAGCTACACAAGGTCCACTGCCACAGACATTTCCAGAATTTTGGAGGATGGTGTGGGAACAAAATTCAGTTGTTATAGTCATGATTACAAAATTAGTGGAGAGAGGTCGGGTAAGGGCGATAACTCTGTTTTCAGGAGTAAACACATATTAGCCTTAGTGTTTTTGAATAAACATCAGTTTTATTTGTAAGGATGAAAGACTTAAATTGAAAACATTTAAAGTCACAAAATGATATGTACTAAGTAATATTGAAGGTGCTTTTATACGTTTTGACCATATGATTTTGTAGAGTTGACCTCTTGATCTTTTTGAAATATATTTACATGTAATAAAAATAAATCATTACTGTCAATTGCTATACTCTTAGATAAAGACTGCTTTAAGTAGCCAAATTGATGGTTTGTTTCATATACTTTAACTTTCTTATGAATTTGAAAAGAAAAACAATAAATGAATATTTGAACATTATGTAATCATAATACATAAGAAATATGCATAAATGATATGTGCTAGTTCATTATAGTATATGCTATTATATTACAGAGGAAGTGTGATCAGTACTGGCCAGATGATGGTATAGAACAGTATGGACCTATACAAGTCAAACATCTCAACACTTTCTCAAGGGCTCATTACACTGTCAGAATGTTCTCTCTTAAAAACACAAAAATTAAAAAGGTAAGTTTTGGGGAATGTTTATGCCTTTTTGTGTATGTATATATTTACATATAGTGCATAAGCATCTAAAAAGTGAGTAGATGGAAGCAAATACAAATTATTAGTTTTCTCTTATTAGTTAATACAAATCTATGCATTATCAATGAATCATATAAACAAATACAAATTATTAGTTTTCTCTTATTAGTTGATACAAATCTATGCATTATCAATGAATCATATAAACAAATATAAACTATTAGTTTTCTCTTATTAGTTAATACAAATCTATGCATTATCAATGAATCATATAAACAATCACAAAGAACAGTTACCCCCACAAAATGTGCTTGGGGGATATAGAATTGTTCATCTGTGTATGTGTGCATCTTTGCACTTTCCAAGCCACCGCTCGAAAACCATTTATTGTATCTGAATAAACGCTTGTATACATATCGAGCTTGTACTTTGCCTTGTTAACGTTTGTAAAGTTAAATCTGTCGATATTGCAGCTTCACCAGTTAAACTTTTAATCTTTATTAATTAATATTTGTTAATGAAACTATTTCTCTGTGTTTAATCATGATAGATGTCTTAAGTGAGTATAATTAAGTGTTTTAAGTGTATGACTTGTTTATATTACAGCAATACTCTGAGTGAATTTTGTATCATTTTCATTATACTGTTAATATTACAGCAATACTCTGAGAGGATTGTGTACCATTTTCACTATACAGAGTGGCCAGACCATGGGGTTCCTGACTTTACATTGCCAGTGTTAAAGTTTGTTCAGAAATCTGCCTACATTAATCCACCAGGGGCAGGCCCTATTGTGGTACATTGCAGGTATAAAATATTCCATCAAATATAGTAAAATTATTTCTTCTTAAAAGTTTTCATTTAGTAAGTTTTGTCCTTGTTTGTTTGTTTATTTGGGTTTAGCATCCCTTTAACTCGTGTAAAGGTCATATTGAGGCGGTAAGTTTCATCCTTCTCATTTAGTTGAATGAATCCTTAATAATGGTGTCTTTGCCTTAAACATGTCTAATTATGAGAAAGCCTTCATACCTTAATATCAAAATTACTTATATATTGTGTGATAATAATGATCATTCTTTCTTGTATTTCAGTGCTGGTGTGGGCCGCACAGGGACATATATTCTTATAGACAGCATGATAGAACAAATGAAGGACAAAGGATCAATTAATGTACCAGGCTTTCTCCTACATATCCGTAAACAACGAAAACTACTTGTTCAAACAGAGGTTAGTGTGAAATTATGAAATGTACATTAGCAACCTTTCTCACTTCATGGTATAATAGTTTTTATGCCCCTGCCTCGAAGTAGTCAGGCATCAAGTGTTTGCCTGTTTTCGTCCATCTGTCTTTCCATTTGTCACACTTTGTTTAGACTTTTTGATTGACTCTGTTTACTAGGAAACTTTAAAGTCTCACAGATGAAATTTTCACCTTGAAGTGTTCTACCCACAAAATGTAACGTGGGTCCCTATAACCTTTTGTGACCGAGACTTTCCACTTCTTTAATTTCACTTTGATTCTTGGTTAAACTTTTTGATTGTTGTGTGTACAAGGAGCTATAAATCTTCGGACATGTTTTTGCTGCAACTTTCAATTTGTGGGGGCATATCCATGGTTTGCAAGCATTCTCAAGTTACATTATAATTTAATATGTTCATTGTCAGAAGAAAGGTAGTTAACACTCACTTGATTGAAAGTGGTCTTTTATGTTCACCTATATATGCTGCTTATATATGTTTGTTAATACTGTTGTTGCGAGTTAATTGGTTTGTTTTATTAGGGGTATAACGTCCCTTCAATTCATGTATAGGACATATGGAGACGTCTGCTTGTAACATTGTGCACTTGTGGCAACTTAATTGTGCTGTCTTACTGAAATATCACGCCGTAGACACAGTGACATGATATTTTACTTGGTCACATTATCCTGACCCTGAGCCAACCAGTCCTTGTCCTACCCAGAAATGCTGAGCACTTAGCGGGGAGTGAGAAGATTGTCTTATTTTGACATCTTAGATTTTGAAGCGGATGAGATTTGAACCCCTGCTTAGGATTCTTACACCAGCCTCCCAGAAAGATGTCCTTTCCGTATATCGATCTTTTTAATTGAATGTTAATTATTGTGTTATGCTATATCTGTTTTACTAAACATTATATTAATTGTCAGTTTTGCTTAATGCTATTAATATTTTTGATTATTAAATGATATATTGTATGTGTTTTACAGGAACAGTACATGCTGATACATGATGCTTTAGTAGAGTATATACTGAGTCATGACACAGAGATTAAACATGGAGATCTTCCTGGTTATATAGAAAAACTTACACATATACATGATGGGGAAAAAGAAACTCCTTTAGACAGACAATACCAGGTAATATTAGTTATACAGTAAGTAAGTGACCTGATATGGAAAATACCGAACCTAAATTTGTATCAAATGAAGTGTAAGGGTATCAGGTCTGTTAGTGTGTTTATGACCTTATTTTTCACGTTGAAATTTAACTGGAGGCTGAATTGATACATACTTAGTTTACGTAATTTAGGATTGACACTCACCATTGGGAGGTTTGGGATACTATATTGAATGATGTATAAAATACATTTTAAATCTAATTGCTTTGAATGTGATCGAATCATACTCATATGGCAATAAATACACTTACAATTGCGTTCATAAGGCAATGAATGCATTAACAGCTAACCATAAATATGATACCAATTGTGTTTATTCAGCCATGAAATCACCAACTATTTTGTTCATAAAGCCATGGATACGCTACTTTTAAAACATTTCAGTCGTTTCATATAATTCTAGACAATTAAAATAACAATATTTAATACAGGTATCTGGCGAGTCAAACTTACAATATCTGGACAGTCAAGCTAACAATATTTTAATACAGGTATCTGGATAGAAATTTATTGTTGATGTTACACATATAGACTATGAGTTATCAAGGACATTTGTTATTTTACAGCTTGTAACATCGTTCACGATTACAGAATCAGACAAGTTTTGTGCATGTCGAAGTGCTAACTTAAAGAAAAACCGTAACACTGATTTTGTTCCATTGACTGTTAAGAGGGTTATGCTGCCAGCTAAGCCAGGCATTGATGGTTCAGATTATATAAATGCCACTTATTTACAGGTAAATTCTGAGTTATTGCCAGATAAGTAAAGAACTACCGGTAATAACTTTAACTCCATCAATGCAAGTTTTTTGTAGGTCAAAAATTTCTTTAAAAAAATTTCTCCTCGTTTTATTATACACCTGTCAAATGGTGGGACTTATAATGTTATAGCGTTGTAAAATATGATTTAGGTAAGATCTGAGTTACCAGGTATGTTGCCAAATAAATCAACTACTGATTATGTAGACTATAGAAATACAAGATTTTTGTAAGTAAAAATTTGCCTTGGGTTTGTTAATAGATACATTGATAAACCTATGCTTTTCGGTTTTACTTATTTACAATGTTAGTCAAAAGTTACTGATGTTTTGAAGTGTTTTATTACAAATCTTTCATGGTTTTAAATACTTCACTACTACTTATTTTAGGGATATAATAAAACTGATGAGTTTATCCTGACTCAGCACCCCATCAAGGAGTCAACAGAAGAATTAGAATCTACAGTTGAGGACTTCTGGAGGATGGTTTGGGATCAGAATTCATCTGTAATATTCCTCCTGTCACAGCCTGAGGATTCAGTAATTATATATATTTACTTACTAAATCAGCAGTAAATTATGAGAATGAGCATCTTTATTTTACATATCAGCGAACAGCTTTCATTTGAATAAAGTTGTTCACATAATGTTTACAATTAGTGTTCTGCAATGATTTGCATTTTACCATTGTCAATAACCTTATAAAGGTCGATTGTTGTGTGTTAAATGCACTTGCACACATTTTGTTAGAAGGTTAAAAGATACACAAATTTTAGGAACAGCATTCAGTGTCACCATCTAAGAGTTAAGATGTTTCCTGTGTTGTGAATGAGTATGAAACCATCTATAGTATGTTTAATACATTGTTAATGCAATATTCAAGAAAAAGCTGACATGAGTCTAGAATCATGAACTATAAAGAACCTGCTCCTGTTAAAAGTGTGAACCTTTGCAATCAAAATTCATTAAAATATACTGTACCATTTGTTGTTTTCTTCAGGAATTTGAACCTTTTTGGCCTGATAAAGACAATCCAATGGCAATCGATACTGGTCACTTTAAAGTAGCATTCAGGGAGGAGGAGAACCTTGCTCACTACACAATTAGAGAGTTTATTCTGGAGTCTACTCAGGTACTTCTTATAATAAGGGTTGTGCATCAAGGAGATTGCTGTATATTTACTCGTTTAACCCAAAAGTCACATTTAGACTTCCAAAACAATAAAATTCACTACTTACTGTCAAAATCCAGGGATAAATGGGTTAATATGTATCATAATTGTAGGGTTGTCATACAGTATATTTCATGATACATTTCTCACAGATACAAACTGACAATTGTTGGGATTTGTTTTTATGCAATATTACAAAGATTGATTGAACAAACTGTTTTGATTTATACATAGAGAAGACAAGAAGAAACATAAAAAAAATCAATGAACAATGATTTGAGCAGTGCTGTAACAAAAATTATCTATTTAATCAATATTTAACTTTGTATAATCGGACTGTACCAATGATTTAAAAAGAAATTGATTAATATCCTTTTCATCGATGATTCCCTGACATTTTCCAAGTACATTCAATTTTGTTGAAGATTTTACACACTTATCTGAAAAACTTTGTGTTACCTTGTGTGCATAACATAATTGTTTTTCTTTGTTAAAAGATATAAGGCTTCTCTGCTGTTTTGACTTTCCAATTTACTTTTGATATTTCCACTAGCGGTTATAATAGAGTGTTAGTGTCCACATGTCTAGAGAGATTGTGTTGTATGGTATAACCATATGTTTGTGTTATTACAGGATGACTATGTGTTATGTGTTATAAACATGTTTTGTGTTATTACAGGATGACTATGTATTGATGACCAGGATCGTTAGCTGTGATGGCTGGCCACATAAAGATGAACCTCTACAGAAGGCCTTCGACATGATAGAAACTGTAAAAGATCTGCACAAACGCAATGATATAGGACCAGTCATTGTCGTAGACAGGTATGCGTAACAGATTACAATGTTAGAACTTAAAGTTGTAGTTAAAGATACAATGATATAGGACCAGTCATTGTTGTAGAAAGGTACTTGCAACAGCTTACAATGTAAGAACTTAAAGTTGTAGTTAAAGTTACAATGATATAGGACCAGTCATTGTTGTAGACAGGTATGCGTAACAGATTACAATGTTAGAACTTAAAGTTGTAGTTAGAGTTACAATGATATAGGACCAGTCATTGTTGTAGATAGGTATGCGTAACAGATTACAATGTTAGAATTTAAAGGTGTAGTTAAAGATACAATGATATAGGACCAGTCATTGTTGTAGACAGGTACTAGCAACAGCTTACAATGTTAAAACTTTTAAGTTGTAGTTAAAGATACAATGAAAAGGGACCGCTTATTTTTGTAGACAGGTACATATAGCAGGTTACAATGTAAAACTTAAAAGTTGTAGTTAAAGATACAATGAAATGGGACCAGTAAGAGTTTACAGTGAAGAATACAGAGTTAAAGATTCAAGAATGTTATAGGAACAATAACAGGTTCCAGTGGTGTAGAATTTGTAGTTTAAGATGCTGCAATGAAAAAGGACCAATAACAGGTTACACTGTAGAATATACAGTTTGAGATGCAAGAATGATATAGGACTGAGAATTTTAAGTTCAATATGCCACAATGATATAGAACTAATAACAGGTTACGGTGTAGAATATAAAGTTGAATATTAATAATTATAAAGCTGAATATCTTATGGACTATGTAATTATAGCAATCAGATTTGATCTTACTTATTATATATTGATAACCTTATCGATTGTTTTGTAGATATGGAGGGGTTGAAGGGGGAGTTTTCTGTGCACTGTGGTCACTCCATGACCAGCAGATACAAGATAAAGTAGTAGACATTTACCATCTCTGTAAACTTTATCATGTGAAGAGACCAGAAGTGGTGGGAACAAAGGTAAAACTTCAACAACAATATAGAGTACAGGTAGAATCTCTTCATACTTTGGTACCCATTCCATATCTATCATGGAGTACAATGTACAATAGAACATGCTGACAAGTAAAATCTACCGCGACCACACCATGATGGGAAGAGGTTAAAGAAGACTAACAGATTATTTAGATTGATTAAAAGATTTGTGTAAGGAATAAATCAAACGAATGTCAGAGCAGTTCTACTATATATATTTTATTGATTTAATTCTTATTTTGATTCTAACAAATTAATAAGTGTCATACTACACAAAATATTGTATACATTGTCCTACATTGGAAGCTGATAGTCTAAGTCTACAGAAATATAAAGTACTGGCATGACTGATATTTATCATGTTATATGAAAATAACATTTATTTTGACTTGTTTTGCAGGATGATTATCTATTCCTTTACAAAGCCATGGAGAGTTTTATACAGGATATGGGTGAAAAAGAGCAGAACAATCACAATCATTATTTACATTTACGAACTTCTCTTAAGAAAAATGGAACTATGCCACGTAGTCCTACGCTTTCAAATAAGGAAACAAATGTATGATGCCATCAAGTTATAAGAAATTTGTGGTGATTTTAAACCAAGGCAGAATTTTGTGAACAATTTACACAAATATTGAATTGTAGATGAATGAATGTGTTATCACATGAGATAAACACCGGAGATAGAATCAGTCTGTCAACTGCTGAGGTTCAACCTTCAAAGGTCATTATAATAAGCTGTGCTTTTTATATTGTGATTGTTTGGTATTAACCCACACATGTGCCATTAAAAATATTTCTTTGAAATATTTATTGGATGCCAAATATCATTTACTACTAAAATAGTTTTATATTTAAAGCAACATTTTAACAGTTTTGTCATTGACTTTTTTTCACATTGCTGAAGGTGTGACATACTCAGTACAAGAACGACACAGACATGTAAGCTCAGTGCAAAATGAAACAGATGTGTCATGCAAAGTGGCACAGATATGTTAGCTTGGTACAAAGTGGCACAGATATGTTAGCTCGGTACAAAGTGGCGCAGATATGTTAGCTCGGTGCCACCATCTTTGCTAGCTAATGTATAGGAATCACTTCCTTTCATTTTGTGGGTAGTGTTGTGAATCTTTGCTTGTAAAGATGGTGTGGCACAAACATAATAGTGCTTTATATTTAGAATGCTTTATCATACAACTGCCTTTCATACTCTACAAAACTAACTTTTTGTTACCATTTACTGGTTTCTAAGTGTGTAGCCACGTTGTATATGGTTATTGAAATACTTTTGTGTAATTGCACATGCATTCTAATGCTCTCAATGTAGAACCCATTGTGGTTGTGCTTTTAAAATAGATTTACATAGTATTTTGTGAAAACTTTCACATGCATATATGTGAAATATAAATTGTCTACAATTCTCTAAGGTATCGTAAATAACAATCATGTATTACATACAGTTACATTGTATTTACATTTTGTATCAGGAAGCTGTGAATTAACATATAAATCATCTTAAAGGTGTTTTAAAGACATTTAACAATAATCTTACTACTAACTGTGTGTTCCTAAAATATATTTATTTCCGGTGCTTACATATCAACAAAAACTATCAACTCACTGTATATTCCTATCAAATTCTAAAAAGCATAGCCTACTTTGTATAATTGGTAAGCAGTTAGTGCAGCACAGCTTACTTTATAGTGTTAGTGGTGAGGGGGTCATGTGCAAGATTTTATATTGCAGCTTTACAGTCCTTGTGTTCAGTCTCGAGTATTTGTTAGTTTGTATCCATCATAATATAGTTTAATAGTTACATGTGGACAAATATCTAATATATTTTATACAAAATCAAATTTTAATTCGGCATATATTTTAACCTGATTATTTTGTTATCCTCTGGAAGGATATTATTGGTGTTTGCATTTAAATTTGTCCATTTGAAATGTTAATATTTTTTTCACTTATGAACCCTTTGTTTTCATATTTACTGTTTAGGCAGTCTTTTATTAAAAATGATTAAAAGTTATTAGAATATAAATTTTAAAAGTTCAGTTTTTTTATCCAACCTGGAGAAATCTTGTCCTATCGTTTTACATAGAATGTATCACAAGTTTAGATTAGCCAGAACTATTACTAAGTAATATACCTTCTTCCAATTCATATTAGTTCAATAGAATAATAAGCTTGATATCTTCTACTAATTTAGATGTGCTAGATAGTATCTAAGTTGTTTAAGTTTTACATAAATTAATTCAAAACTACCCAAAGTGAAGCCTTTTTACCAAAAGACATTTTTGAGGGGATTAATTGAGTGAATTGGTTCATTATATCAAAACTATCTGTATCCTAAAAAAAGATTAGGTTATTGTTAATATTTGGTGTTTAGTAATACATTGTCAATCATGAATGTTTCTATCGCAGAAGAAGATCTGACATGATAATAACTCCATATATTACTACTTTATACAAGAAATCACTGAAACTTAGTTAGTGAAGTAACAATTGTGCAATGTACTTGTTTGTTATACATTTATATAAATCATTGTCATAGTGTTGTCCGTTTTAATATTTATTAATTTTTTATGCACCAGATTTTTTAAATCTTAAGTGAATTATACAAAGGCAGACTGAATGTTTGTTTCTCTTTATAATTGTATTGTGATGTGTTTGTAAAAATTATGTGATGTTTTTTATACTTTCATACTAAATTCTTTTATTAAATTGTCTTAGCTTGTGTGTTAATTATTCGACATGTGGCTTTGTTTAATTATTTACATACAAGGTTGTCAATCTATAAGAGTGAACTTATACTAGTTATAGCAAACCTTTTTTCAAAAAACTGTTGGGATATTTGGATATCTATGAACTAGAAACTACAAACACTTCATAACATAGAGTTTTGTCTTGAAAATGTAAATATAAATTGGTTTAACCCATTAACCATTAAATTCATATTTAGACTGTTCATAAACAATGGATTGCACCATTTACTGTCAAAATCCTAGGATGAATGAATGAGATAAAATACTAAAACTATATCATTATATTGGTTGATTCTTCTAAAATCAGATTTAGACATCCAAACCAATGAATTGCACCATTTACTATGAAAATCCCAGGAATGAATGAGTTAAAACACTAAAACTTGTATGATTTATTAATTGTTGGTTGATTCTTCAAGAAAGATTCTGTGTCATGCTGTGTCACCTAGTTAGATTTGGTTTAAGGTCATGAAAATGATTCTGTGTCATGCTCTGTGTTACCCGCATACATTTGGTTAAAGATCATGAAAACAAATGTTCTTCTCCAAAGCGATGTATGATTTAGTGCCAATGTTTTCATTTCTTTAAAATATTGCATATTCATTTAACATTCCAACTCCCTATAACATTTTACCTTACAGCTTTATGTATGATACGCTTGAATACTGTACAGTTTTATACAATGGATGCCAGCAGTTGTCAGCTGCTTGTAAATATTATGTATTAATTTCAATACCTCAATTTTATTTATATTTGGTTGAATATTCAGAGTTGTGTATTTATTTCCTGTCGTATCCCAGTACATGTATTGTCATTAGGTATTTCATGGTGATGTGTGATGTTAAATCATAATATCTGAGAATTGTCATTTAAGACATGTGCATTGTGCTTCTTTTATATGATCGTAATTCAAACTTTGTCGAGAAAAGAAAATTTAAAATGTGTCTATTTTAGTCCATCTTGAATTCTTGATCAAAGGTCCGAGGTGGACTTGCCATTACTTGGTTTGCCCTAATTCCATCTGGATTAAAGATAGAATGTAGAATTTTTCCATACTGGTTTCCTATGCTGTTGCTACCTTTTAAAACTATTAAGAATGGCTGTCTTTCTAAATGATTGCAGTTATAGAACTATAGACACTGTTCAGGCCTTCACATATTGATACCAAAGTTTACTTGTCAGATCACACACACCTGAGGATTTAAAAAGTTTTACAACAATCTTTCTTTATGCACAGAATGCATTATTTTATATAATGCTTTACTTGTTTAATATTTAATTCTTCTTCTTACATGAAGATTTTATTATAAAAAAAACTTGTATAATAATGAGATTTATAGCTTTCTAGTTAATAAATTTACATTTGAAGCACAAATTGGTTTTATTTTATCTTAAAGGTTGTTAATATAAAATGTGTCCAGTTTTACAAAGTTTATGTATGTAACTACATATGTATTATGTATGGTAAATCTATAAGTTTTAAGATTAATCAAGCACACTACTAATTCGGTCCAATTTAACACTTAATAGAAGGTTCTTTGTTGGATACTATTCAATTATTTTAACTCAATTATCAGCAATTAGATTTTTGAGGGTTTTTTTAATTTTAGAGTATTATTGTTTATCAAGTTTAATATTAGAGTATTTCATTCATCAGTATTGTATTTCATCATTTCCTTAACTTGTGCAGAGAAAGAATTCCTGTCATGAAATGCAGAAAAATAAGCCGTTATGACAAAACTTGTGTGTTTATACTTCCTGTATTCGTTTTGGTTACATATCAGTTTGGACATTTTGCTCAGCTTCTCTCTACAAACGATCACATTTGTATCTAGTTCAAAGATCTTTAGTCTGGCTCATTGAATGGTAATTTTTTTAATTTGATTAGTTTAGAAGTTAAAAGAAATAAAAAATAAACATGTGTCAGCCAGTGAGTGTCCATTTATTTCACCTGTAAACATAAGGATGTAGTTTTATCGTTGTTTATGAAACAACATATTTAGAATCATCTTAATGCCTTGCCAGTGTTACATAATGTTTATGAAGTGAGAGTGTTGTTTTATCTTTAATATATGGATTGATAGTGTTCGCTTGTTTTCTTATAGTTTGACCAGTTCTAGCTTATTTCAATGTTAATTTGACAATGGTAAGAACAAAAATACACCAATTTAATCTTGCATACATTTAATTGATCAAATAAATAAACCCATTTTAAAAAATTATAAAAACAATTTTGTGAATTTATTAAAGATCTGAATGTGTCATTATATAATAAACTTGTTAATCAATGTACAATAATTAAGTATGTGTGTAGCTATGCTGTTAGTGATATCCTAGACATTGTATATCAGTGCTTTATTATTTATACATTTAATGTATCATGATACAGAAATGTTTACAATGCTGTAGTTAATACTTTAAAAGCTATACGTTAATTGAAACTTTGTATTAACTCTAATTTAATTGATACTTTTATTAACTATACTGTGATTGATACTTGTATTAATTGAAATGTAATTATTACTTGTATTAACTGTAAAGTAAAAGATAAATCTTTTAAATATTGCCTATTGCCAGTGCATAATCAGAAGTTTATATTTTGTGTGTCAGTGTACAAGCTGTGTATATTAAGTGTTATTTATATATCATTCATTAAGCATGCCTATGGTTGTATCTTGTAAGCTTCTAGTCACATTGTTGGATGCAAGTTTTTTAACATGTATAAAAGAGCCCACCTACTTAATAACATATAATAACTGTCTTCATGATCAGATGGACTGTTAGCATGAACCATCTTGTGGTACCATGCTCGTATCTTCTGATTAAAATACCATACAAAACTGTTCATGTAAAAACTTTGTTTGCTAGTACAATGTACTAAACTCGTGTATACAATTAATTTATTCCATGTTCCTGACAATCTGTATAGATATTTCACCTAACCTTGGCATGTGAAAATTCATTTGTTTTTTTTGCAAACCCTGGAGTAATTTATTTTAAGCATATTACTCTAAATATTCATCCTTGTATTCAAAAGAAATATTAAAAGAAATGTCACATGATTTTGTGTGTTTAACAATTTCTCAAGTTCTACTCACTTGAGAAAAGAACTAAATGTAGCCCATGAGCATGGCAGATCAAATCAAGAGATTTATCTATTTTTCTCAAAGTGAAAAACACTGCCATATAGAATTTATTGAAACACACTATCAATTCAATGGTAATTAGATATAGGGTTGATTAGTATCGGCTTATACCTATATATTGAATAACCTTTCTACAATCACCGACTTCTGGTGCATTTCTGTACAAAATATTGATTGTGTAAGATAGAAATATTGAATATTTTAACAATGTTACAATATATTCTTATATAACAGCCATCAAGTTATTATTTAGATAAAATATATAGATAATATAAACAAAATAATTTTTTTGCTTTAAATTAAAAGGTTTCATATTATATTCATCCTATTGGTTGAGTGTAATACATTGTATGTTATCCCTCTGTGTAAATGTGGTCAGCTACTGATGTGACTGGTGGATAGATGGAAGTGACTTGTACTTTGTAGCTTGTGTTGTTATCATTTCTGTATAAATATGTATCAAAATAATCATTCAGTTCCTGAATAGATCTTTAAAAATCTGATTAAGTCTTTGTTATTTATTCTCCTTTGATGAAAGCAAAGTGAGGGCTGAAACTACTGTCATTGTGCATTGAAATGACATCAAATCTAGTAACTGTACAATGAGATGACATTACTCTTATAATCCTTAATAAGATGCCATCAGCATTAGTGAATGTACAAAGAGATAGCATCAACATTAGTGCCTGCATAATGAAGTGACATTACCCCTAGTTCCTGTACAGTGAGGTGACATTATCCCTAGTGCCTGCATAATGAGGTGACATTACCCCTAGTTCCTGTACAGTGAGGTGACATTATCCCTAGTGCCTGTGCAGTGAGGTGACATTATCCCTAGTTCCTGTACAGTGAGGTGACATTATCCCTAGTGCCTGTGCAGTGAGGTGACATTATCCCTAGTACATGTACAATGAGATGACATTACCCTTAGTGCCTGTGCAATGAGCTGACATCATCCCTAGTGCCAGTAGAATAAGATGACATTAATTGTAGTTCCTGTACAGTGAGGTGACATTATCCCTAGTGCCTGTGCAGTGAGGTGACATTATCCTTAGTACCTGTACAATGAGATGACATTAT
>JAUMGZ010186372.1:0-13573 GCA_032359645.1 Pododesmus macrochisma
TTACAACCTCTTCAAACTCAGGATGTAAAATGCGAACTGCTCCCCATCTCCATGTGCATATCTCAAATCAATTACAATATATTCGCCAGCTAACAATCATCCGGCAACACCACCTCACTTCAGCGACGGAAATTGGATTGTTCTTGACAGAAACATACAAAGACATCTACCTGGACTTAAAAGCAGGTAAAATTCAAAACCAATTTGCCGTTTCACTTTATAAATATATTCATGTTTTAGAAATTCTAGCGACTTCTGAAAATTCTACAACTTTAGAAGCACTTAAAAGAACTTAGAAGCTAAGTAAACCTCTGACCTGAAAGTAAGTGTGATAGAAAAAATTTTGTTACTGAAAATACAACCAAATATTCTATTTCTTTATAAAGAGAGAATTATTTAATGAGATAATAATCAAATGTTTTGTTCTTTACCTTTCTTTAGGTCGGCCTCGTCCCGGGTGCTTATCTTGGAGTGATACACCATTGGTTTGCAGTGCTGCTTTTGTTTCACATTTTTAGTTACTTTGTGGTCTTTGTTCATGGTGTTATACACAATTCAACTTAAACAGAGAACAATATGTAAACATACAATACATCAATCAAGTGTAATACAACATCGTACCTTTGTACTGAATTATTTTGGTGTACGTGAAGGAAACAAGTGTAGGGGTCGTGATTTCAATCAGTCAATGGTGTCCAGTGAACATAGTGGACGTTATCTAATGTGTTCCTTATTGACTCTAACACATTACAACAAGACAACATTCAAATATCTGGTGGGAAAATAATCATTTATTTTTTAATCAACTCTGCTTATAAGGAAGAGTGCACAAACAATACAACAATTGTGCTTTTTAATAATCAAAGAGTAATTACTCGTGCCCATCGATGTAAACATGCGTTATCAATGCGATTTAAAAATAAGCATACCTATGTACAATGTACATGTACAGAGTACAACTGTTTTTGAGTGAAATAAGCATGTTTAATAAAATATGAAAATATCTCATAAAATGATTTCTTAAAAAAGGCAGTTCATAATAGTTACACAGTTTGTTAGTTACATGGTAATGAAAAATATTGGGTCTAAAAGAAAAGTGTATCAGGCGAAGCATCACTTGGTACAGTATTTTAGACCTGACAAATTTACCGTATCGTGTCACTAACACACTGCATGTGTAATGAATTTGAAGGCTTTATCTTGCTACAGTAAACAAAAACTAATAATTATTAATTGGGGAATAATTATTTTTGAAAATCATACTACGTTACTTAATCTCATTATATAACAACTCAGACAGAAAATCTTCAAACACCATATCTAGAATACCGGACTTAGTTTGACCTATGCTGATTTCGACTGTTACTTACTAGATTTATATATACTTAATATTGAAGTATATCTAAGGTGTCCGTTATGGCCCTTTAAACTCTTTAACGTGCATTTATAGATATCTAATCATATGTTCATTTGTCTGAATGGTCTCAATAGACTTGTACGAATTGTTAATTTATCTGAATTTTTCTAAGAAACGAACCTTAATGAAGTATCCATAACTCCTAATACATACAATTTTAAAATATCCGTTAATTTATCTGAATGTTAAAGAGACGTAGGTGTCTTTAGTATTTGATATTGTATGTGAATGTTTCTTAGGCACGTACCAGTCTGATGTAAATGTTAACTTATTTGAATGTCATTAGGAAACATACCTAGTCTGGTTACCTCCCCTGATATGCTGCGCAATATAGGTTAGCATGACACAACTGGGAACCCGTTTAGAGACATACCGATCTAAAATTACTGGTTACTTATCTGAATGTCATTAAGAGATGTGTCTGTCAGAACTAAACGACGCGGTGGCTGAGTGGTTAGCGTGTTTGCTTCGTGTCGGATCACTGGTGAAGAGAATCCGCGATCGTGGGTTCGAATCCTGGTGGCGCCATATCCCAAGACGTTAAAATTGGGCACTCTTCTCGCTCCCTGCTAAACACGCAGCATTAATGGGCATTTAATTATTTAATTAGCATTGGTTATTTATCTGAATGTCATTAAGAGACGTGTCTGTCTGAAGTATCTGTAATAAAGGGATGAAAAGAGATACACCTTTCTGAAGTGTCTGCTACTTTATCTGAATGTCTGTAAAGACCTGACTGTCCGAAATAATTGTTCATTTATTTGAATGTTTCTTCTGAGAGACGTACTTTTCTTAGTATCTCCTAATGTCATGAACGTCTCTAAGATAGTAAGATTATACTTGTACATGTATATCTCTGAAATATCTATAAACTTATCTCAAAGTTTCTTCTCAGAGATATACCTCTCTGAAATATCCGTTAAATTATCTGAATGTTTCCTCACGATACGTACCTATCAGACGTAAAGATTAACTTATCTGAAAGTTTCTTCTCAGAGATATACCTGTCTGAAATATCCGTTAATGTATCTGAATATTTCCTCACGATACGTATGTATCAGACGTAAAGATTAACTTAATGTTTCTTTTTGGAGAAATACCTGTCTGAAATATCCGTTTATTTATCTGAATGTCTCCTCACGATACGTACCTATCAGACGTGAATATTAGTTTATCTGAATGTTTCTACGAATAGACATACCTGTCTGATGTATAGGTTAGTTTATTTGATAGCTCCTGAGATACGCACCTGTCTGAAGTATCTGCTAATTAAGAGAAATTCGTAGTTGAAATGTACACTTTATGCTTATAAAAATTACCTTTGGTATCTCGTGAATGGTCTACGATAAAGGCACCGAATTAACTCTAACAGTTATGCATTTTCTTTGATGTTCTGTATATTGCATTCTCATTTATCTCTGCACCAAACATATTCTCGTCGTTCCTTTTTTCCGCATTAACTCAACAGTTTCTTTGTAAAGTGTGTACAACCATAGGAAGTTATGACTTCAAAACTTACAAAGAATCCATTAACTTTATTTGTCATACGATATGTTATGATAACCTAACATTAACTTTTGTTAAACTACAAAGACATCATAGTATGTTGATAATATACCGTATAGAACGCCCTTTAAAATATTAAGACGGCCTTTATGCATACATAATTAAAACTGACGGTAAACATTATGTTATGCGAGTTCATAGCTACATTACGTTTATTGTAAATTTTCTGATGACGAATACCATATTAAACATTAAGTGCGTTATAATAAATGAGCTTCAATTTCAAGTGGGTATTTTCTAATTGGACTTTAAACCTATGTAAATTTTCATTGTATAACCTAAATATTATATATTTATGTTAAGTCGTCAATCATAGACAATTATATAATAATTACTGATGTTGATTAGGTTTCTTTCTATTGATGTCGTATATAAATAAGCTGTATCCATAGTGACTATTCTATCTTTTGTGGCTCCATTCATTGTCGTGCTGTCACTTTTAAAATTTGCAATGCGACCACATTCAACAGCCATAAAAGCACGCACGCACGCACGCACACACACACACACACACACACACACACACACACACACACACACACACAGAAATATAGGAAAAAACTCGATTGCATTGATATGTTCACGACATATTTATTCAAAACGCTCCGAGATCTATTTATGAAGTTGAACGAACAATACGACTAGTTCCGATTTTGTTAAATCTGTATTGTTGAAGACCGTCTGCATTTGTAACCCCATTCATAAGGTTATTACATTATATTGATATATTTATGCATTTTTTTCAAAGTAAAAGCATTATTTGTAATCATATAATTTGGATATGTCGAGTTCAAATCTTTTCTTCTGAAGCATGTTTTTGGTAAACATGTTTGCTGAGGCGAGCGACGTCGTGGTTGACATGAATGATTTGACGTCATGACACCTTTTCTTAACTTGAAAAAAAATAATGTTATACATTTTGTAGAATCATGTTTGAAAAATAATCCAACATTAGTGCTAGGTTTATATCGAAATATATATTACCTTATCTTCTTATCTCATCTGCTGTTGGTTTCGTAAGCAATTTTTGACTCTACCAGTCATCGCGCTCTTACACGATGAGTTCTTTTACGTGCCTAAGAGACACGGGACCGCCATTTGCGAGTTCCCATCCGAAGGACCATATTGATATTGTTCCTCTGTAAACCTCGGATCAGACAAGAACAAATCCACACTCGGGTTAGCATATTTCGACCAATCTCAACCAAGCCACGGTGGAAGATCCTTTTAATCTCAGACTCAAACTCATAATTTCAAACTACACTTTGTAACGATTATCTGATTTTATAATTGTCGACCACAAATGGAGAAGCAAGCCAACGACTTTATACTTATTGACGTGTTTAAGACATAATGACATTATATTTCACTCCGTCACATTAACCCTGCATCGAGCCAAACACAATCGAAACTGCCGAGCGCAACGCAGGAAGCGAGAAAATTACCATATTCTAACATCAAGGGTGTGACGCTGCCGGGATCGAACCAGCGATGAAGCGAATACCCTCCAAATTGAGCTACCGCGACACTTTCAAATCTGGCAGCTGCAACATTTTAAAATTGGGTAATTCTCTAGTAATAGAAACTTAAAATATCGTGCAAAGACTGGTTAACTTGGTTTCGTAAAAATCCCACATTTCATGGATTAAGGCAATTCTTTAATCAGTACATTATACTATTTTCCGGAAATAATTGTTAACATGAAAGCAATTACTTCCATAAATGAAATATTTAAATGGCGCTATAATTAGATGATTTGTCTTTAAAAGAACATTTTTGATAAGTAAGTTGCCAGGTTTCAAGCCAGCGAAATATTGAAAATTCACAAAGACTGAGCGTCATTTTCCCTTATTAGTATGCAGACGAAGTTATGGTGGACAGCAATTTAGTTTAAAAAATAGCATCAATACCAGTCAACTGGTATCCTTCCCAATCAAGCATGCGTCTATATTTAGCCCTGACAAAGTTCACAATGTCTAAACATTAGTATTAGTAAAATCGTATCCTGATACACATATATCACTGAATGAACTCTGCCCGATAACATAAACAAAAAACAACAAAACTGTCTAGATATCTGTCCCGATCAATACCTACTTGAAGAGTACTTAGGTTGTTTTCCTTGTTTTGGTACGTAAGTTGAAGCATTATGCCTGTCAGTCATTTATAATTCGCCCCGAGTTATAAATTTTGGTTATTTTTTGAATTTTGGTAACTTTGTGAAGATACATGAGCTTCAGGTTAAATTAACGAAAAGTTACTTTTCATGCTTAATAAAAATAACCATTTTGAAAAATTATTATTTGTTAGTATGTATGCCACTTTAAGTACTCCACAAATCGTCATTGCTAGATGAATTAGCGTACTGCAGATATCAATTTTTGCATCAATAATGTTCACTACCTTCAAACAAGCATTGATTGTAAATGCGCTTGATTTACAAGATGTGCATATTAAATGTGTTTCCATGAGATGTATTATTAAATTTTGCCCGAACTGTTTTTTTTTGTAGCTATATTTTAGTATGTAGATACTTATTTTCATTTCAGCTGTAGAATGGTTTTTGTAAAACATGTGACTTATTTACATAGCACTTATGCTCAATGTAATGGTCCAATATATATTTAGAAAAAGGAGCATTTGTATTTGAACTATAACACATTCAGTCACCGACTCCTTTACATGGACTTCTGATGAATCATAATGTACATGTATTTGATATATAACAAATATTGTTAACTGTTAACAAAGTAACTTTTGTATGTTAATAATTTAGTAACTTATATTTGCAGCTTAAATGAACTCCTAAACATTACCAAGATAAGTTTCCTCATTTCGCATTTAAATATTCACCACAATAGAAAGGTATACATACATAGTAAATAACCTACCTTAAGCAGTGCTATGTAATGCAGTCCTCGGTCGTTTTTGTAAAATAATATTTGCTTTCAATACACTCTGTATCTAACTAGCGATAGGTTTAAATATAAATTGCAAATGTATACGCATTTGTTTACAGTTAAATATTCACGGGGGACACATATGGGGGCCAACAAATATCGAATTATTCAATAATTGACTTTTATAACACGATAAAGTATTGACTTTATTACTCACACAATCAACTGTTATTTTACTTTAAAGTATGGTTTTATTTCTATTTTAAGATTAACCCTGCGTTTTCTTTTGCACAGAGCCCCCCTCTAGTACCTGGTTCTACCTTCTGACGAGTATTACATCTCGACTGTATACAACCAGAACTACTCAGCTTCATTACCTTTCCAACTACAGATATTAGCATGATATATTTGAATTTCACAATACAAGGTTAATCTATCTAGCGTTATGTATAGCAGCATTATTGATTTGAGTTTCGTTTTCCCTTATCTTATTGTTATTCAACATAAAAGAATTGACATAAAAAGGATGGTCTATGTACTACTTTATCGATACCATTGCAATATATTGCGGCGTTATGTGTCCAGGTATTCTTTCATCACTGATAACAAGTGCGTTGTTGCGTTTTCCGCTCGATTCAATTCACAGTATTATGAGTTCAAACATTACGACATCAATTTCTTCATTTCTTGTTGCTGTACGTCCCTTTTTGACAGATAACAGGACATGATCGACTACAATGAAACGTCTATATAAATAACGAATGATAGATTTGTAAGCTTGGACTCTGTTTCTGAAGTCTTGTAATATTCATGCGACATCAAACACATCATCAGCTATTTGTATAACGCCATATAATCATAAAGAATCTATATTCAATAATCCCTTTTGTAAAAAGTCATCAAAACAGGAAACAAAAAGGGTTCAAACCCCCGTTTGTTAATTTTGTGAGGCGAATTATTGACACCGCCTGGTTTTAATCACTGTCCGCGTGAGTAACATAATACAGGCGATACACTATATACGCAAGAACGTATTTAATACAAAAAATTAAACGTTTTCTTTAACACGCCAAACAATTACAGAATTAAACTTGTTAATAAATTAACCAAAAACAAATAACAATGAAGGGTGTGTGCTCGTTTGTGTATGTTTCTTGTTCATTGTAAAACCTACGTCAACATAAATGAATAAAAAAGCCTTTGTGGAAACATTAGAAATGCTAAACATAATGTACATTTGAAAGTGTAAAAAAACCAATAATAAATAGAAAACACTGAGGAGTTTGTGAATCTACTTGTTAAAAATGTCAATGTGTTTGATCGGCTCAATTTAATTGTGTCAGCGAGTTACAAGATTAAATCGTTACTTTTGACAACTGCCTATTGCAGATATGAACCGGACAAACAGCAATAGGCGCAACACTTAACAATCATGATATTATGCCATAACTCAATGTTATTAGGTAAAATAAATTTCAACGAGACAATTTCTATAAACTAGAACTGAATCATTTTACTTTGAAATTAAAGTGTTAGTTAATCAGTAAATACAAAAAACCAAGACTATATTCAAACAACGTAAGTCTAATGACATGGGCAAAAAAAGGAAAACGTTGGACGCACGCAGAAAGAAGAACAAAATACACCATTATTAACTAATGGGGGAAATATCACGAACTTCTTTAAAAAAAAAAGGGGGGGGAGGGAAAGCAGATGTCCGTGAAGGAGTAAGCGTTTCCTTCTACACACATGCCACCCGTCGCGATGTTTCCGTATCATTTCGGTATGTGGTATCCCTTCCATAGTATAAAGGAACATAATATTCTGTCACTAATATCACGACGAAACGGTAAAGGAGAAAAACCATTGACAGGTGTGTAAGGGTAATAATAGAATTTTTAATTAATCAAATTTGGTTTTATTTCCATGAGATTAAAATGACAGAAACATATTTTAAAGCTATGCATACCTTATTCTTGTAACATTATATTTGATTGATTAATAAAGAGAAGTGAAATAATTCTTGTTTGTTGTTGGTTATTTGGTTACCAAATGTGCTTCAGGGGACACAGCCAAATTAATGTCAAGCTCCAGTAGTCAAACCCAACGAAAATACCTCTATAAAGCATGCCGGTGAAAGAAAAGAAAGAAATGTTTTTTTAGCAACGTCCTCGGACCACAACCCTTCTCGGAGAGACAATTCTAGATGTTAACCGCCTAAAAGGACGCACTTTGAAGATATTCTTTCTTTTTGCAGTACGCCTGATCGTGTAGAGTAACCCCACCTAGTACATGTAACTAGTATGTATTAAATGGTAAATGTCAACAAATGGAAGCCACTTTTCCATGGAGCTAAATGTATGCATCTTGGGCATGTCGGCTTCATCAACTTTGTAACAATACATTTCAGCATTGCATTGAATTTCTCAAACTGGGTTAATCTATCCATCGTTAAATCTAGCTGCATTATTGATTAGATTACGTATACCATTGATGTTCAAATGTTCAACATATAACCATTTACATAATTAAAATACGCTTTTATTACTTTATCGATAACGTTACAATATATTGCTGTTGTATCTAGAGTAAATCGCTGTGGTGTTTTTCGCCCGATATCAACTGAAACGTCGACATAGACAAAATAGAAAATGTTCAAACTCGGACATATTCTGTTTCATTTAAAATATAATCGCAGATAAACTAAACATGATTTTTAAACTGTTATATTAACCAGACATCGAATCAGCCATTTTTTAGTGCAATTACCAGTTTAAACATCATGTGAACTAAACAAAATAATTTAATTGCGAATGTAAGTCATTTAGGCACATGCGACAAAGGAGATTCAAAACCCCGATCTAACAAATTGTGAGGCAAACGATCAATTACACTGAATCGCTGTTAATTAGTGTAACACATAAACTTGACCAGTGTAGCATGTATTATAAGTGGCAGTCTGTCCACTAGTGTAACACATAAACTTGACCAGTGTAGCATATATTATAAGTGGCAGTCTGTCCACTAGTGTAACACATACACTTGACCAGTGTAGCATGTATTATAAGTGGCAGTCTGTCCACTTGTGTAACACATATAACTGACCAGTGTAGCATATATTATAGCTGACATTCTGTCCACTAGTGTAACACATAAACTTGACCAGTGTAGCATATACTATAAGTTGTAGTCTGTCCTCTAGTGTAACACATATAGCTGACCAGTGTTACAAATATTATAGCTGATATTCTGTCCACTAGTGAAACACATATAACTGACCGGTGTAGCATATATTATAGCTGATAGTCTGTCCTCTAGTGTAATACATATAGCTGTCCAGTGTAGCATATATTATAGCTGACAGTCTGTCCGCTAGTGTAACACATATAGCTGACCAGTGTAGCATTTATTTTAGCTGACAGTGTAAGTGTGTCCACTAGTGTAATACATATATCTGACCAGTGTTACAAATAGTATAGCTGATAGTCTGTCCACTAGTGTAACACATATAGCTGACCAGTGTAGCATATATTATAGCTGACAGTGTGTCCACTAGTGTAATACATATAGCTGACCAATGTAGCATATATTATAGCTGACAGTCTGTAGTTATAGGCGCTCAACTGGGCCCGGAAGTGACGTCATCATTTGTCTGCGCATTGGCACCGGTGTTGCATGTTGGGTAATTTTATGCAAATTTGTATGCACATTTTGTGCAAATTAATAACATTGCATTGTGGGATACCGGTGCGCTCGATTTTTTACTTTCTTGTTTTGGAATTATGGTACTTCCGGTGCGTTCGATGATGTTAACTTTCGGTTTTGTGGTTTTCTGAAAATTGGTGGGTGTGTCCTATCTGTTTTAACACATAGGTCACACCATGGGGTCACGTACAATGGGGTCACATACAATATGGCGTAAACGTTTTTCGTGATCTGTGATTGGCCCTGAAAAGGGCCGTTTTGGGTGTGTGTCATAAGTGTGTTAACACCTATGACACACTGCTGCCGCTCTCTTGAGTCTTTAACTACGTCTAAGGATCTGCTGACAGATATGACACGATGGCGGCGCTACCCTGACTCGTTTTCTTCTTCTTCTTTACTTCTTTGTGGGGACAGGTTCTTTTTTCTCCCATTCTTTGGACAGGCTCCCTCCTCTGACATGGAAGAGGGCATTCCTTAGCCATTGCTTCAAAAGCTCCCTCCACTCTGGCTTAACAAACAGCAGTCTGGGTTCAGTCACGATGATTGTGTCGAGTCTCGTCTACAGTGCTACTTTTATGCTATTTCATCTACCAATCAGAGCCTTCGTTTCATCGAGAGACCAATGAGAGCTCTCGACTAATCAGAAGGTAGGGATCGAAAATCAGACAGTCCCAGTAAGTCACCACCCCTTAAGTGACCCCCACGTTCGATCCTAGGTGATTAGGTGACCCCTACGTTCGATCCTAGGTGACCTCCTGACCTTAACCCCTATGATCCTACATAGGATCCTAGGTGTCTAGGTGACCTCCTAGGTGGTGACCCCATAGCGTTCGATCCTAGGAGACATCAGACCTGTGAGAAGTCACCCTTCCACGTGTATAAATACAAGCGCATAGAACGGGTTGTCATTCCAACATTGAGCACTGTGGAATTGGTCAAGGAATGAGCCGTCACGAGCGACACCCGGAGGCCATTTGTAACATTTATAATTATTTTTGCATACGCCGCCAATGGCAGCTGAAGTATTACAGGACGGGGGAAGGTGTACTCGTTGTCAAGTAATGGTCGTTATTGGTACGAGTCAGGCCTGCCAACCCAGCAGAAAGCTGTATAAATGTAAGGAGTGAAGGAGTTTGACCTTCTACCGGGGACAACCGCACGACTGCCCAGTGCCTGAGGCCGAAGAGGACGAGGGTTTTAAAGATGATTTAAAGATTGACTGGGAAGAACCCTTGGTGGAAGAGAAATTGGTTTTTACTCATGGAGATGGGGACTACACACACGTCTTGAATAGTGTAAAGCACGTCTTGAATCGGGTTTAAACCCACCAAACGGCCCTTTTCAGGGCCATCCACACTTCACGAAAAGTCACGTTATAGTTATTGCAGCGCTGTTTTATAACTCATGGGTAGGGTGTTTAAACCCCTAGTTGTCTTTCTTGTTCCGGCTTTGTTGTGTTAATTTGTTTTAATAAATATATAATAAAAAAATACAGTCCCACCCAGCTATCTTTAAGGGTTTACCCGTAAAGCGAGATTTAAAAGATCATATTCCCCCTTGGTGTAACTGTATTTTTATTTTAAATATTATATTAATTTTAATTCAATAGCATTTTCACAGACTCATTTATATAACTTTTAATGACATATGGTTGGCCCTGAAAAGGGCCGTTTTTGTTGTTGTTGGAGTCTCAATGTTGAAACTCCAGCGGAATGGTACGGCCTAGAATATCGTCTTGGTTTTTCGATTTACTTACCTACCACCATCGCCATCTTTCGTTTGGTCTTCATAGCCTCTAGTCTCTTGGCTTTTCTTTTTGCCAGCTCCTTTCAGGCCTTTCGTATTTCCATTAGCTCCTTAGTAACCACATTAATGGTTCGTTCCATTAGAAGGTTGACCAGTCTTGTTTTATCCACCTCTGCTGGTGGTATTGAACCACCGAGCTGAGGGTGGGTGGTGGTGGTCGGCTATGTTGCGGTGGTGGTGGAGGTGCTGTTGGCGGTGGTGATGGAGGGGCTGTTGGTGGCGGTGATAGCGGTATATCATTCAAGGACGGGTACAGGGGGGCAGTATCCCATCTTTTTCCCTCTCCCAGGTGATAGAGTTGGCGCTTGCTCCTGGGACAGGTTCGCCTTTTTACGGTGGGGTATTGGAGTTGGCTCCTTGGACGTATAAGCCCAGCACTCTTCTAAGAACGTCATAAAATCATCTTCGGTCGTCATGTTCAATGTGTCGAGTCTCGTTTACTGTGCTACCTTTATGCTATTTCATTCACCAATCAGAGCCTTCGTTTCATAGAAGGACCAATAAGAGCTCTCGACCAATCAGAAGGCAGGGATCAAAAATCAGGCAGTTTCAGCAAGTCACCATACCTAGCCTCCAACTCAACTCGATTCCAGTCATAGAAGGACCAATGAGAGCTCTCGATCCATCATAACGACCAATCAAAATGCAGGGATCGAAAATTAGTAACAGCAAGGCACCATGCCCAGGCACCAAAGCCAAAGTTCAATAAATAAACAATAATATTAAACTTATAATGCTTTAATGGTCCCGCTCAATGGAGACGGTAAGGATTAAGACCGTCCCTTACCGTTCCTAACAATGCTTTGCCAATGCTATTACAATAAAAGTCTCTCTCTCTCTGGTAAAGGGTCGCCTCTCTCTCTGGTGGTACTGCATAGGTGCGCTTGCGTCGTTGGGGGCAAGGCTCGTCTCCACATCAATGTCCCAGCATACCGCAATCGTAGCATGTACTTTTGGACTTGTCTATAGGTTGTTGTGGGTTCTCTGATGGAAATATTGTTGTATAGGTGCGTTTACGTCGTTTTGGGCAAGGTGCGTCCCTACACCAATATCCCAGCATACCGCAAGCGTAGCAAGTACTTTTGGACTTGTCTCTAGGTGTTTGTTGACGAGTGTAGTCCTTGTGTCCCACTTCACCATATTCAAAGCGGGTGTGTGTGGGTGATGTCTTGATCAACCCCTTGATCTCATTCTGTTGTGTGACTACCGTGTTGACCATCCCTTTTATCTCATGCTGTTGTGTTGGTTATCCCCTTGATTTCTTTTTGTTGTTTGAGGATCGTTCCCAATGTTCCCTGGAGATGGAAATGGCGTTGCAATCGCGATGTACCACTTCGTGATGTTGTGCCATGTACTGACCGTGATTGGCGGAGAAGGGTATCACTCTGAGCAGGGGTGCCGAGACCGAGCCTACCATCTGTGCGCGCTCGATATCACAATAAATGTACAGTATAACGTGTCGAACGGGGTATTGATATTGACTGGAAAGGCACCTTTAGAGTATTTGGAGAAAATCCATTGACAGAGATTTCTGAGTTCCAGTTGTACGCTAAATGCATCGGAAATACGAATACCTTTGCGACCATCCACTCTACGATGGTTTTAAAACATGCCATGTCGAGCCTTAAATATGAAATCATCGTGGCGTGTAAGAAACACTCGCTGTAGGATGGACTTTATCTCTGCAGCGAGAGCTTCCGGTGAGTCGTAATAACCGTCGGTGATGGGGAGACGATAGATCTGGCAGGGTAATTTTCTGTCTCCATCCGTGAGCTCGGCCGCTTGACAGTAAGCGGTTTCCCTTGCCAAAATACTGCAATTCGATCCCGCCAAGGGCTTAAAATCGTTGATAATGGTGCTACCCATCAGGAAGAGGTCCAGATGAGCATTCGTTATATTCTGGATGCTGGAGGGGAATAGGATTTCGGATTTGGCTACAACCCAATCGTTAGTCTCGAAACTCAGGGTACTGGCTAACCTTTTGGAGAATTTAGTCAACGTACTATCCGAAAAAGAATTTATGGACCCATCACTTGGGAGAGTGACGTAAATCGACTCCATCACAGATTTTCTTTGAGAGAAGGACTGGGTAATAAATACCACAGAAGGGCCGTCCACAACACGTGATCACCGTTTTGAATGCTCAAATTGACGATGGCCGCAATGATCACGACGTAAA